>PVIJ01003432.1:0-135279 GCA_004024925.1 Scalopus aquaticus
AGGAGTGAGGGAAACAGAGATTGCTACATTTTGATTTGCTCCTCAAAATATAGCAAAAGTGAAATGCAGATAAAGAGCTGATAATATCATTCAGTGTTTCATTTCTAGAATGCAGCTGAGCAAGTTCTTTTTCATCTCAGTGAAAGGCAATCTTACATATCACTTTTGTTGTCCAACATCTTCAGCAGAGAATTCAGGCAACACTGCACATGGATTAATCACAGCACTGGCCCCGACAGTGAGTCTGTCCTTCCACAGGAATTTCATATTTCTGCTTCATCATACATGAAATATACTTAACATAACTGGATACACAAGCATTCGACCAGGAGAAACTGATTTATCAGTGACATGCAGAAAGAGTAGGAAGACCTGAATTCTGCTCCCAACCATAGTTTGGGAACTGCAAAATCTGGGGCAAATCCCTGTTAATCTGTTTTTCATTACACATACATTGTGCCTGGCTTAATTCACAGCATGGCTGTGGCGGTGGCTGTTCAGTAAGATGTTTGTGCACTGCTCTAGATGAGGAGTTGATTGTCACAACGTTTGAAGGCTGATGGAAGGAGTCAAATCACTAGGAAGAGAGAAGCATTAAAGATACACAGACAAGGGCCTCCCTGGTGGCGCAAGAGGTTAAGTCTCAGCCTATGAAGCTACCTACCTCCAGCCACTGCGGCAGGAGTTTGATCCCCTGCCAGGGAGCTTCCCACCTGGCGCAGCAGACCCCTCCTGTCTCGCCCGCTGCTCCCCTCAGCAGTGTGTTTATGTGGATCCTGTTCTGCTCCCCACTCTGTCTCTGGTGAATCCTCTCACCTGCCCCCTCCCCCTGACACCTCTGGCCTACACCCCAGCTTGAATGCATAAAAGAATTTAAAAAAAATCTTTAAAAAAGTAAGATGCAAACACTGGAGGCTCTGGGAGCCCATCCACAGGTCTGGATAGGGCAGGAGGTGATGTCATACAGGATTTAAGATGGGGAAGCTTCTTTGCTCTTAGATGAAAAGCATGGGGGAAGGAGACAAGAACCCAGAACTGGGAGAGGGAGGTTTGTGGGTTTGGTGGCAGGTAAAAATGGCTGTGATTGGGCCTCCCTGGTGGCGCAGTGGTTAAGTGCTGCGCTGTGGAGCTGTCGGCAGCGTTGACGCAAGTTCGATGCCCGGCCGGGGAGATTCCCACATGGCACAGCAGACCTCTCCTGCCTTGCCTACTGCTCCCCTCAGCAGTGTATTTCTATTGATCTGCCTGTTCTGTTCCCCACTCTGTCTCTGGTCAACCCTCTCACCACCCCATGCCTCTGGCCTGTACCCCAGCTTGTATTCATAAATAAATAAAAAAAAATATTTTAAAAAAAATGGCTGTGATTGTAGGAGGCATGGCTATTACTCTAAGTGTGAGCCAAAGTTACTAAGGAGCATTAGAAAGGGAGGTGCAAATTCACATGGACCTTAAATCAATGCCGACAGGATGCTTATTAAAGAAGGAGAAAGTCTGAGGTCTATCAACTCTCTGGAGACACTCCTAAATTTGTTCCCAAAATCTATCATTGATTTGTCACTCGAAGCTATAAAACTTATTTCACACACATATACACACACCTCTCGTTTCCAATCATAAAATGAAAATGATAGCAGTGATATTCTAGGTATGGAACACTATGACTGAAAAAAAAACAGAAAGGTTTTCTTGCAAGAAAGATCAGTTCTGGAAACATAAGTCTTTTAAAATTATATTAATAGCCTCGTAAAACTAAAGAGCATCCGGTCAGACTTGCAGGGGAGATTTGAGAAGACTCACTGAAGGCCTGCATCCTCCAGAGGATAACAAGCTCCCCAGGGGAGAATTAATTTCCAGTCAGCCAAGGCACGGTGAGGAGGTGTGAGAGGGAACAGCGTTCTGCCAAGCAGTGACCACACAAGAAATGGAAAGTGGCACATTGTAATACCTGTGAGATCTGTGTCCAGCCTTGAGGTCTAAGCACACCTGTGCCCAGCCATTTGAGATCCACACGCATCTCTTTTGAACTCTTCCCACCTGAGAGGCAATACAAAGTTCTGAGAACAGAGTTCTTCATGTATTCCTTGCAAAGACTATTTACCAGGAAGGGGACTTTTCCTTGGTTATACTGAAGTCTGACTCTCAGTTACTTCAGAAAACTGAATAAACAGGTGCTTCCTGCTTATCATCTAACCCTCATCTAATATCTGGCATAATACAGACTGGCCACAACTCAGCAGGTCTCACATGGACAGTGTAAGGAACGAGGCAGACAGATGAAAGCCAGGAGACACGTTGAATTTGGGAGAAACAGTGTTTGAGCCTCTCACAGGCTGAGAGTACAATTTATTGTGAAATAATATTGCATAATCCATAATAGGGGTGCCCCTAAGATCATGCTCAGTGAAATAAGTCAGAAGGAAAAAGAAAAATATCAGACATTTTCACTCATAGGAGGAATACAGGGAAACCCAACAAATCGCCCCCCCCTCAAAAAAAAAGACAAACTTGCTGGCAAAGTATATAGGTGAGGCAGAGGAGGGGGAGGGAGAGGGGTTAAACAGGAGAGGGAAGAACACAAGGTACTATGGTGATGGTTCACAGGTGCTGTTGTCGTGGGATAATTATGGGAACTACACCTGAGGGGAGAAATCAAATATTGTACAAAAATGAACACCAATGTAAGAAAAAAAATCCCCTGCATAGTGAGAGTTTAAAAAAAGTAGTAAACACACTTGCTAAAAAAAAAAAGAAAAAAAAAGAATATTTGAAGACAGAAATAAACCCTCTAATAACTTGGAAATGATTTGAACTAACCAGTCTCCGAAGGTAAAGAAGATGCTTTCACTGCTGCTGCACCTACAGTGCCTTTCCAGAGTAACCTTTGAAAGGTCTACTTTTAAAATGCTTCTATTTTCAACACAAAATATAAACTTTGAACTGTTTTTCTAATATTCGGATGGGGCTGTATTAATCTATTAAAGAAGGAAATATACGAGTCCATAAGGCAACTGAGTTTTCTCTGAATATATCTATTTCCTGAAAATCCTGACAACATGAATACTGAATATGATTAGAACTTTGACAACAATGCAAATCAGTCCCACTGGTTCAAGTGAAAGTAAATAACAAATTAAATCATCTTACAAAATTGCTTTCTGCCTTACTTCAACAGGGTTTTCAGACTGGGCTAGAGATCTTTAACAATGCAGAGGCATCTTGAAAATTTTATCATCATTCTTCATTGCTCTTCATAAGCACAGATGGAAAACTTTTCTGAAAAGGCACTTTATTATCTGAAATTATGGATAAAAGTGATGACACGAATAACATCCTGGTTGATGTTGTCTGCACTATTTCTCTGGGAGGGGCAATGCTCCCTTTTCTCTCATTCCCTTGTTGCATTAACTTGGAGTATTCTGGTGGGTCATTTAGTGAGAAGCACGTATCGAGAAGCATTCGCTAGCCAACAACCTTTCTAATCTTCTGAGTCAACATTAATAGAAAATGTTATTTAAGGGCCAAGCAGTTGGTACAGCAAGTAAAGAACCTACTTTTTATTCTCCAAAAGCTGATAAATTCATAAATCAGGTTAAGAAAGAGGAACATAGTTCATAGACAAGTAGAATATGTAGATGTCTGACTCAGTGGTTAAAGCTTCTAAATTGCTATTGTGTGTGTGTGTGTGTGTGTATGTGTGCAATAACACATCAGAGCAAAGTCTAGAGATGCAATTGCCACTTTTGCATTAAAATCTGGATGTATAAATTTTTATGTTGAGTAATGAAATACAAATCCATATTAGACCAAAAGCAACAGAAATCTAAATAAAGCATAGAACTCACATAAAACACTTCCATCATCACAGATGTAATTATTTTCCCTTTTTGTGATGTTTTCTAGTTCTGAGTCATATACACATAAGTTCTGGGTTATTGCATAAAAATATAGAAATAATGAATACCTTTCTTTTTCAGTTAACGACATAATGGTCCTAAACCAGTCCCTTGTCTGCCACAGACTGCTGAAAGTATTTTCCTAGTCTGTGGATATACTATAAAGTTAGAGATTGTATCATAATTGAGTAGATTCACCCAAATTTAGTTGGAGTTTGCTTGTTTAAGTCATAGACAAAATTTTGTTATCATAAACCATGTGGCAATAAACCTGCTTACATATTTTCACTTTTGAATTAGTTCCTTATGATTCACTCCTAGAAGAGAATAGGTCAAAATATGTAAATATTTTAATAGATATTGATAATAGATTTGTAACATTTCTATAAGCCATCCATGTTTAATTATATCTCATCCAACCAGTCTCCCAATTATTTGAGGCCAGCGGCCATGCTTTTTATCACTCACACCAGGTCCTAACACATTGCTTAGCATCCTAGAAGCTCAATAACATTTGCTAAACAAATGCAACTAATAGTTGCTGTCAGCTGTCCATTGTGCCCATTTTCAGGATCATAATTTGGATTTTAGCAGGAGTGTTAGGAACCCACCTTGAACATAATACTCAGTCTCCAGGGCCTCCCTGGTGGCGCAGCGGTTAAGCGCTGCGCTGTGGAGCTGTCAGCAGCGGCGACGGAGTTCGATGCCCGGCTGGGGAGAATCCCACATGGTGCGGCAGACCTCTCCTGCCTCGCCCGCTGCTCCCCTCAGCAGTGTATCTCTGATCTGCCTGTTCTGCTCCCCACTCTGTCTCTGGTGAACCCTCTCGCCGCCCCACGCCTCTGGCCTGTACCCCAGCTCGTATGTATAAATAAAAAAATAAAATACTCAGTCTCCAATGCAAGTGGTGTGTAGCCATGCTAGATTTGCAGGTGAATCTGGGACAGTGAGTATGATACACTGTTCCAGGGAAGCTGCTTAAAGGAATATGACCTTGCTGGCTGGTTGCCCTCTCTCCTGCCTACATCATCTTTCCTGGTACCTGGAAGAGGGGGGTGATAGCTAGAGCTGCAGCAGCCTTCTTAGACAATGATTCAGCTTTGAGGATGGAATCCAAATAATAAAGCAATGAAATAAAATTAAAAAGAGCTTAGATCCCTACAAAGTTTGGGGTTACCACACCTCCCTTTGACTGCCTGCCTCAAGACTTATTTTATAGAAGACAGATGGACATCTACTATCCTTAAGCCCATTTTATTCTGGAATTGGTTTCTAAACCACTGACCTAAGTAGCTAAAGATAAAATAAAGGTGGGTGAACTAAATATCTGATAAAAATGATTATACCAATGGAAATGAGTGTATTATTTGACTTCAGCCTTGATCATATAATTTTTCACTTGTTTTTTTTTTATTTTATAACAATGCCAATTCCAATTTTGAAATTGATATTTATTTATTAGAAACTTATTTTAATAACCCCTTTCATATTTTATGAATTAACTATCTTATGCTAATTTACATATCTGGCTTTTTGAACTTTATTAATTTTTATAAACTCTTCATATAATGTGTGGAATACAAATAAATATTAACCATGATACTATATCAATTTTCACTATTTGTCTTTCTTTATACTGAGCATTTATTGTTTTCATAACATTTTACATACAATGCCTTCCTAATTTTTCTTTGTAATTCTTCAGAGAAGTTATCATCTATACAGAGAATTGGTAAATATTCATTTTTATTTGCTTGTGTTTCTCCAAGACTCATGTTAAAATCCAAACCCATCTGAAACTGAATTTTGAGAATTGTATCTCTGAATTGATTTTTACATTTAATTGTGAGGTGTCCCTGTATATTAAATAAAACAAGAACTTGAATGCTGGGTCTAATGACTGTACTTCTTTTTTTTTTAAGATTTATTTATTTATGCATACAAGCTGGGGTACAGGCTAGAGGCGTGGGGCAGCAAGAGGGTTCACCAGAGACAGAGTGAGGAGCAGAACAAGCAGATCGACAGAAACACACTGCTGAGGGGAGCAGCGGGCAAGGCAGGAGAGGTCTGCTGCACCATGTGGGAATCTCCCCGGCTGGGTGTCGAACTTGGGTCGCCCCTGCCAACAGCTCCACAGCTCAGCGCTTAACCGCTGCACCATCAGGGAGGCCCATGACTGCATTTCTTAACCTCGCTCTATTTCAAAGTCCTCACTTACAAATTGAGAAAAAGTTAAGAACAAGCTGGGGTTATAGTATCAAGTATTAACCTGAGTGCCACAGTCTCTTTTCTACAACCTATGCCTGGTAATGAATCATAAAGAGTAAGTGAAAATGATCAGGTTAACACAATGCTAGTTTAATTAGTTATTTTTTTAAATTATTTTTTCTAAATTATCAGAAAATCTGTATTTGTATTTTGTATTTTAAAAGTTGCATACATCATCTAATTGTTTTTCTCAAGACAATTATCATGCTCCTTATTTTTACAGAGGGAAGTAGCTTCATTAAGTAATAACAGCACTCAAAGGGGACAAATAGTAGCATAGTTAATGCTCTTCTTCTAGATGGGTTTTTCCACTCTTCTCCATAATATTAGGTGGAGATTAATGCATATTCCTGGGAAATTGGTGAAGTTTGCTGGACTCTAGATCTAGTGGAAACATTTAATTGAAGAAACCTTCTGAGAGGTAAAACATTCATTTTTCTTTGCATTTAGTTCCCAAATGGAGATAAATAGCTTAAAAGCAATATTAACCTCTATGTGCTTAGGCTATTTATCTTCATAAGAAACGGTCTGAAAACAAGAAAACAAAGCCCATAAAAATGATTTTATTTAATCACACAAGTATATCTCACCAAAAATCTTTAGTTATTTCCTTAGGGCTTAATTCTAACCTCGGTAACTCATGCACAAATTCTGTGATCTCAATGGAAGCTGAACATGTGGGGAACTCTGGGCCAAATCTGGTTGGCCTGGATGAATTAGCCAAAGAGGGCATTTGATCAATTTTTTGAAACAGAAAATTGCTCTCCTTCTGTAATCCTTTTCCATCTTTCCAAAAGTGTCGATCTGATCGAGTAGTAATTATTAGGTCTCTCTAGTAAACATTAAACCACCCCTTCATGCATGTGTGAGAGTGTCAGTGGCCTTAAACCATTCACCTTTCCACATAAATGTTAATAATCTTGTAGTAATATTTCATCATAGCCAAAAGAGTATATTATGACAGGCCTTGGGACAAGGTCTAGTCCACTTAAGGAAAATGCTAACATTTGAAAAGTCAGCCATTAAATTAAGCTTATTATTGCATTTTCATTATCTTATTACAGGAGAGTAATCTGATTTCACTAGTGCCATAGTTATTTCGGAAGGCCTAAGGATATTTATTCAAAGTCAAGATCTATCAGGGAAAAAATTTATATCATTCTTTAAGTTGCAAAGCAGCTGTGTTTAAGAAAACCTACCTTTCAAAACACATATCTAGATAGTTTTAGGTAATTTTTTCCTTGTAAGATAAGATTCTTCAACTGCAGGCAACTGTTAGAATATTGTTTCCCTGAGGGCCTAAACCCGGCTCTCTCTTCAATAGAGTTAAGTTAAATTTCCCAAGTACCTGTGCCCCCTTCACCTCTGGGCTCAGAACAAGTATCTCCAGATCTGCCTTTGAGCATCTGAAAGGTAATCTCAGGGACTCCCCCTTTAACTGAAGTCATCTGCTGTCCTCTCCCTCAAGTGCAGGGCAGGAGGCAGGAGGCAGGAGGTACCACCCTAGCCCTGGTGTGGGCTTCAGTTATCCTCAGTTGGCAGCATGCCAGGAGGAACTTTTTTTTTTTTAATTTAAAGATTTGCGTATTTATGCATACAAGCTGGGTGCAGGCCAGAGGCATGGGGCGGTGAGAGGGTTCACCAGAGACAGAGCGGGGAGCATAACAGGCAGGTCGACCGAAATACACTGCTGAGGGGAGCAGCGGGCGAGGCAGGAGAGGTCTGCCGCGCCATGTGGGAATCTCTCCGGCTGGGCATCAAACTCACGCCGCAGTCGCCAACAGCTCCACAGCGCTGTGTTTAACCCATTGCCCCACCAGGGAGGCCCCAGGAAGAGCTTTTGCAGAGCTTTACAAATGAAAACTCTTGGGCCCTGCACTCAATAATTTAAGTTATGTGGTTTGGAGTGACTTTGCATTTTTCACAGGTCCTCCCATATGGCACTGATGCCATCCACCACAGGCCACACTTCTTGTGGGCGCTGGCATCAAGAAAGTGGAAGCCTCATAGCTGATTCTAGTTAGTGTGGTGCGATGAAAAAGACAGGAATGCTGTGTGTACATATTTGCTTGTGTCTGTGAGAAGTGAAAAGGGAGAAATGCAGAGGACATATAAGAATTAAGGTGGGGGGAGCTCCCTGGTGGCGCAATGGGTTGAGTCTCAGCACTAAGAAGCTATCAGCAGCCACTGCAGCATGAGTTCAATCCTGGCCAGGGAGCTTCCCACATGGCGCAGCAGACCTCTCCTGTCTCCCCGCTGCTCCCCTCAGCAGTGTACTTCAGTAGATCCTCCTGTTCTGCTCCCCACTCAATCTCTGGTGAATGCTTTCACCCCACCACACAAACCTCTGGTCTACACCCCAGCTTGTATGTATATATAAATAAATCTTTAAAAAAAAGAATTAAGGGGACCAGTGACAACACCTGGATTCCACAGGTCGTCAGTTCCTGGGGCTGCAGCTAAAGCCATTTCCCTGCTCAGCTCTGCCCTACCAACATGGCTACGGGAAGGGATCAATTTGGGCCTCCTGACACAGTAACCCACAGCTGGCAAGAGCTGCAGGGCAAGCCCTTGAATTCATAGCTTGTAGGGCTAATCCTGACAACTTAGAAGTATTTGTTTGTTTGTTTTTTTAAGATTTATTTACCTATGCATATAAGGTGGGGTTCAGACCAGAGGCATGGGGCTGCAAGAGGGTTCACCAGAGACAGAGAGGGGAGCAGAACAGGCAGATCAACGGAAATACACTGCTGAGGGGAGCAGCGGGCGAGGCAGGAGAAGTCTGCTGCGCCATGTGGGAATCTCCCTGGCTGGGTGTCGAACTCACGTTGCCTCTGCCAACAGCTCCACAGTGCAGCGCCTAACCTATGCCACCGGGGAGGCCCAACTTAGAAGTAATTGTATCTGTCCTGGCAAATGGGTCCTGTGCTCACCCTGTCTGTCAGACATGGACAGTGGGAAGGTACAGGCCCAAAGACAAGGTATGTGGCTACCCAAGACACAGCCCAGGGAGACAGCTGTCATACTCCGCACCTCCAAGCAAAGTGATTTGCACCAATATCTATACCTTTGTGCATTATCTATACTATTAATAAAAAACTTTATTTGTGGGACTACCCTTAATGGCAGCAGGGACATTGTCATGCAAACCTCTCATGGTTAATGGTGGTGGGTGAATTGTGCACGTGGTGTTAGCCACTATTCAAAAGCCCTGCAGAAGTGGATGGATTCTTGAGAAACTGAGCTGGAGGAGGGAGTTTTTAGCTCTTTACCACAAACACACTTCTCAGAATTATGGGGTAAAAAACCCACAAATAGCCTGAGGTGACAATGAGAATTCAGGGGTGGGAAAACAATGGAAATATATCTAAAATTAGAAAGAAGTCTTTACAGAGTGTACTCCCGAAAAGCAGCAATGGGTAAGGAAGAAAGTTGTGAGTTTCTAGTTTTCCTACTGTTATGCCCCCTAAAAATGTTGGGTGCAAAGGCAGAAAAAGGTAGCCCTACTGGTTTGGTTAAAGATGGAAAAGAGAGGGCCTCCCCAGTGGCGCAGCGGTTGAGCGCTATGCTGTGGAGCTGTCGGCAGGGCGCGATGCGGGTTCGAAGCCCAGCCCGGGAGACTCCCACATGGTGCGGCAGACCTCTCGTGCCTCGCCCGCTGCTCCCCTCAGCAGTGTATTTCTGATCTGCCTGTTCTGCTCCCTGCTCTGTCTCTGGTGAACCCTCTCGCCGCCCCACGCCTCTGGCCTGTACCCCAGCTTGTATGTATAAATAAATAAATCTTAAAAAAAAAAGAACTCGTTTAAAAAAAAATAAAAGATGGAAAAGAGAAAGTGTTACTCCTTAAGAAGCTGGAAATTGAAGGGGACAATTCTGGAAGTGCAAGGAGAAGAAATGAACAGGCCCCTAGTCTAAGTATAAACTCTGCTTATACTCCAGGCAGACTCCTAACTCCTTAAGTGAAGGGAAGACCTAGGGGACTTGAGGCAGGTGGGGGAGGGAGAAACAAGGTGAGGGGGGGTGTAGGGGTGGGGTGTTGGGGGTGGGGGCTGGCAGATACCAGAGAGAAACAGATCCCTGAGTTGGGTGATTTTGTGTTTGCTGATTTTGAGTGCAAGGCATTTCCTAATCCATGGACAGCTCAGGTGGCAGAAAGCTAAAGCCTTATTGGGTTGAAGTGTCAAAAGATAAATTTGAAATTTGTTAAAAAAGATGAACATTTAAGAGGATTTCCCAGCGGCAAGGATTCGCTGAGAGAATGAGCCACACAGTCAGATGGAACCACCGCTTGAACACGCTCCGCACCTGGCAAGCAGAGGGGGCCAGACTGGAAATAGGGGCACACTGTGCAGTTTGAGTACAGACAAGTTAACTCCCGTGTCGTACTGAACAATGACACAAGAATCCTTTGTTTGCTATGAGGAATACAGGGCCAAGATCCGAGAGAACACAAAGGCACTGGGGAGCAGGGGGCATGTGGGTCCGTGGGACAGCTGAAAATGAGCCCAGCACCCCCATCTCAGCGTCACTGCACCCCACGGTGACCACTTACTCGGCCTGCAGAGAAGCTGCCGGGTTTTAATCCCTGCTTCACAGTTTATGAGCTGCTTGAATTTAGGGAACTGTCTAAATCTCTGTGCCTCTGTTTTCTCTTCCTTGAAATGGCAGTCATAGTATTCCTGCCTGTCTCGGGCACTTGTGGAAGACCAAGTAAGTTCCGGTAGCAACACACTTGATAAAGGCATGCACGGTGTCACCTATGACAAAGTGATGCTATTGCTGCAGAGGGCGATAATACAGTCATCCTTCCCGCACTTCCAGGAAATCTCAGGTAAAGGGGCGTGGCTCCAGGGAGAAACCTGGAATTCATTCAAAACACTCTGAGGTGGCTTTGGTTATACAAAACTGCAAAGTAACTGAAGAGAGACACAAGCTGGAGCGACATGGGAGAAAGTTGTATTTGCATCCCAGGGCAAGTGAAATTGTAGCTTCAACTTGTGCCTGCAGCTCACACGTGGAATGTGATGCATGCTTACACACACACACACACTCCTTACACACTCACTCACACTTGCTCTTGATTCAAACAGGGTACTGGGTGAAACCTGGCTTTAGTCATTCTATTTCATCAATTCTCTAATTGTAATTCTGACTTCTTTTAAAAAATAGGAATGTTCAAGAAGTTCTTTGAACATTTCCATTTTTTGGAGGATTCCACTTTGAACACCACTGCAATCTGGTCAGGTAATGTTATCTACAGAAAACCTGAAAATAGTTTCATTTACTTATTATAGGGTTACATTTCTCAGCTCATTTAAAAGTGGGTCTTCCTTGATTATTCATGTACGCAAACCCTTACTGTTATCCACCATGAGTAATTCGTCGGTTAAACGTGGGTGGAGAATGATGAATAAAACTCAGTTCCTATCCCTAAAGGTCTCGCAGGGTAATAGAGATACAGGCAGAGAAGAGGTGTTTCATATAAGCAGGAATCATAGCATTTGATGCAGGCAGAAAAGTACAACATTAAACACAAAGTAATCAATTCAAGAATTGGAAAGGAGGGTCCAGCAGGGCTTCTGGAAAGGAGTGTTGTTTAAGCAGCATCTTTAAGTGTGGGAAGACATTTTCTAAATAGAGAAAGGAATACCCGGGACATGATAGATTACTTATAGGTCATAGTGGTATAAAATAATAAGCCAGTACAGGGAATTGTAAATAATTCCAAATTTTTAAGCACAGTAGGAGGCTGGAAATAAAACCACAAGATCTGCTGGGAAGACAGAATTCAAATTGTGTTTTCATTTAATTCATATAAAATGAGAAGCTGAAATAAGGCCAAAGAGTAAATATTGAGAAAAAGGAAGAGTCTCCCTGTCATGAGACTCTCCAGGGGAGAGAATGGTGTGGGCAGGAATCTGGGACTGGGGGTACGGTCAGGTGTTCAAAGGAACTGAAGGTTAACTCATATTTCTGTTCAGGCTGCTAATGACTTCATTAATAGCCATTCAGTTTCTATGATAAAATATGAACTGATGAGGGTAAAGAGGAGTATGCACCTGTACACTTAGACTTTGAAATCACTGTGTGACACTTACATGGATGGCAGTGCCTGTGAGGAGGTTGCAAATTAGAATTCAAAGTTTAGGATTCAAAATACAGTTATGGGTTGGGCACCTGTGTTTAAAAAAGATTGCCATTCTGCCAGTTCACTTATGCAGCATGAAATGAACAGGGAGTTCAAGAAATAGCTTTAGGAAGTCTACCTATTTAAGAAATGAGCAGAGCAGGGGACATCGGTTAATTAAACTGTTAATTAAGGTTCTCCAAAGCAACATGACCAATAGATGTTAGATGTTTGTATAGGTGTACATCTTTAACTCTTTCTGCCTTTCCATGTATATACATATCTATCTATGTATCCATGCATATCTATCTGTCTATCTATCTATCTATCTATCTATCTATCTATCTATCTGGCATCTATCATCTGTCTATATGGCATGTATCAGTCCACATGTTTATCTGTCTATATCTATCTATCATCTATCTATAATTTATTTATCCTGTATGTATCCATCTACCTATCCATTATTTATTTTACATCTATCTATCTATCTATCTATCTATCTATCTATCTATCTATCTATCTATCTATCATCTATCTGTATATCTATTTACTTTAAGGAAATTTCCATCAATTATGGAAGCTGACAAGTCCAAAAATTCCCCAGAGGAGCAGTAGTCTATAAGCTCAGGGAAAATTTTTACTGGGAGTCCAAAAGCAGTGTGCTGGCAGATCTGATTCTCCCCAGAAGAGGTCTGTGTTTTTTTTTTTTTTTTTTTTTTTTTTTCTGTTAGGGAAATTAGATTGGATGAGTTGAAAACCACCCATATTATGGAAGGTAATTTGCTTTGTTTAAAATCTACTGATTTAAATGTCAAATCTCTTTAAAAATGGGTCACAGAAATATCTGGAATAATGTTCTACCAACTATATGGGTATTGGGACCTAGGCAAGTTAACATATAAAAGTGAGCTATAACAGGAGAGAGAGAGAGAGAGAGAGAGAGAGAGAGAGAGAGAGAGAGAGAGAGAGAGAGAGAGATTAAGCAAAGGAGGAAACATTTCAAGGAAAAGCAGTAGCCAGTGGCTCAAAATGTTTTAAGCAGGATGTGAACTAAAAATATGATACTGGGTGAAACAACAGGTATTTATCCTTTGTCCCAAGCCAAAGAGCAAATACTTGAGAGGTTAATAGGAGGTGAGAAATTGGAGCCATTGTGTGCTAATCACTTGCACTAGAAATTTGGCTTGTGAATAGAAGTTTTACCCTGTTGACCAAAGGGAGAATAAGGGGGAAGAGGACCTGCCTTTTCCATAGGACTTGGAAAGAAATAAAACAAACTTGCTATGATTAACTTAACACCTTGGCTGATGATTGTAAAAGTGATTGTAGCTTAACACTTTAACACTCCAGGTGTAACTGCAATTTCACAGGGACTCATGGAAACATGATACTCTCATCCTAAAAACTGACTCTCTAATGGTGAAATTTCAGTGAAATTTGGGCAAGGGAGCATTTTGAATTCCTTCTATCTCATGTGAATCAAAGAAAATCATATAGGTCATGATGATGTAAAATACAGCCATATTTCCGTCAAGGCATTTTTCAGTACTGATTAAAAATGTAAGCACTAATAAAAGACATTATGATATTAATTAGAAAATTATTGTTCTATTAAAAATGACATCATTTTGTTCACATTTCTTCATGACAAAACTTTTAGAAGAGCAACACAAGGAAATGGCAGAGAAAACAGGAATGAAATGTTTTGTTGACTGGCAAACACAGTAAAATCTAGACTTAGCTTTTGACATAAGGCCAGTATTATTTCTTTTGAAAAACCCATTCCAGTGTAAAATTAAGAATAAATATACAACATGAATACATGAGATACAGACGAGTCTATTTTCTAGTATAGCCAATTATTCTGATTTATATCATAAATCATATGACCTATGATTTTTTTTTTAATAAAACCTTGACATCACTGAAAGGAGAAGAAACCATATTTTGAGGGCCAGATTTTCATGCCGCAAATTTATGGAAAGCAAAAAATCTTCCCTCAAAGAATTTCATAAAGAAAATAACATATTTTTGGCTATTGCCACAAAATAAATTTCAAATAGCTGGCAATGACTTATCTAATTTGAAGTAAGGAAGCAGTCTCACTTGTTCCACTTGAGCTGGGCGCCCAGGTGTTTTGCTGCATTTAAAGAACCTCCATTCAGTGTAATGGGTTGGGGTCACTACATCTAATGTATCTCATTATGTCAGGGGATATAGTCATTTCAGAAGCTTGTTTTCAATTCTAGAATGAGGAATTTCTGAGTCCCAAGGAAGCTAGTATCTATTTGTTTTCAGTATCTTATAGGATACTAACTTATGAACCTAAATTTTTGAAGAACTATCTGAATTTATAAAAATGTGAAAAACGAACTCCAGTACTGAAGAATTTATTACCAAAATTTTCCCTTCACCCAATTAAGAGAGTTTGGGAGAAGGCAGGCTTAAGCATTCAGATTCTCTCAATCTCCCTTTCCTGACCTGTAGCAATAAGCAGAAGTTTATTCTGGGGATGGGTTCTTTACGTCAACAGCCAAGAGCCTACTTATCTTTTACTAAGGGGTAGGATAGAGACAAGGTAAAAGGAATTGAGGTGAACAAAGAGGACTTCGCATGTGTGATTTCAGGCCTTGTAACAGTGACATGAATTAGGTACAACAACCTTTAAGCTACATGAAGTTATCACTTTGTAGGTCACCGTTTTTGTAATATTGGCAATTTCATGTGGTTCAAATTATAAGCATTCTCACTTTAACAATACAGAAACACCGTCTGCCAGGTGTTAAATAAGTTACTCAAGGTCACACAGCAAGTCTATTGCACAATCACATGTCAAACTCTGGTTTCATTACTGTACCATTTACTCCTTAGGAAACTAAGATTCTCAGTCAGTCTTCCAGAAATTAAGAGTTCCAAATGTTTCAGACTCCACCGCTAGATGGGATTTCCATTCTATGCTTAGAAGTAACCAAATCCTGTATGTCAAAAAGACATGGTAGCCAAGTGAAAGAGGTCCCAAAGCCCAAAGCTGGAAAGATTTGAGTGAGTGAATGAGTAAATCAGTAAATAACCATGAAACTATAACCTAAAGTATCAAATATATATCCACCAATCTATATGACATAAAGACATAAATAATATTAAATATTAAAGTACATAAATGGCAAGAAATAGATAAGTCTGTGCAGAATTCTGAGTAATTCCTGTTGATACCCTGTCCTTAAGGAGGTAGCCCTTAACCCCCTACTCTTTAGGTGAGTTCTGTGCACAGTGACTTTCTTTCAAAGAGAACCAAACAGAAAGGAGGGGGTGGAATAGAGTTGTTTTACTCCAGAAGTCTACAAAACACTACCTCAGGTCGGCTAATCAAAGTTCACATCCACAGTGGTAAGTCAAGCAGGTAGTACATGCCCTTGGTAGGAGGTGGTGAGAACTGCACTCAATTTCTGTGATCTCCCTCACAAAAACTCATAACCTCTGTCTAATCACGACAAAGAATCAGACAAATCCAACTGAAGGACATTCTACAAATACCACCGGTATTCTTCGAAACTGTGAAGGTCATCAAAAACAAGGCAAGTCTGAGAATCTGTCAGAACCAAGAGGAGCCTAAGACGTGAGAAGTATATGTAAAATGGCATCTAGAGGGAGTCCTGGGACAGAAATGGGGAAATTAGGTAAAAGCTAGGAAATCTGAACAAGGCATGGGGACAGTTAATCCTAATATATCAATATCAGGTATTGTTTAGGTCCCCAAATGCCCAGAAGATGCTCACAGCAGGAGAAAATGGGTGTGGGGTAGATGGAAATGACATGTTTTTACTAGTAACGGAAAATAGTTATAGTTAGGACTCAAGCAGGATGGAGAAATGCCATTCTGAATACAAGTGCCATAAGTGTTTCACCTATACTATTGGTGTATGTATTGGTTATGAAACTTAAATTTTAGATTTTATGACTCTTAGAGATGTGAGTTAAAAGAAAATCACTGGCAAAAGCCACACACCTCGGCATTTCAAAAGAGAATAAACATGGACTAAACTATTAGCAACATACAAGTGCTTTATCATATCATAAAACAAGGATCTGGAAATAAATACATGTTCCAGTCCTGAATTTCTTAGTAAGTCATTCCCAGCCCTATGCTTGCTTTGCTGCTCTGTCACAGGCTGTTCAGAGGACCTCAATATTCAAACCTGAGAGTAAACAGAAGGTCACTTAAAAACATTCAAAAGTGTCACTTGAATGCAATTAAAAAAAATAAGTGTTATATAGACCTCATATTCTTGATTCAGTTATCCGCTTTGGGACACATTGGGTTACTTCCATATCTTAGCTATTATATTGTATTGGAGGGGATTATGCTCAGTGAAATAAGTCAGAAGGAAAAAGATAAATAGAAGATGGTTTCATTTATAGGTAGAACATAGAGAAACCAAACAAAGGGTCAGGAAAAAGAAAAACTTGCAAGCTGACCATAGATCTGAGGCTAACAGCAGTGGGGGAAGTAGGAGAGGGGTTAAAACAGGAGCAGAAGAGCACAAGGGACTGAGCTCATACCTGTGAGGTATCCCAGGTTCTGTGGCAGAGTGAGAACTACTAGGACTATACCTGAGGGGAGAAATCAAATATTGTCCAAAAATGAACAATGATGCAAGAAAATAAAGAAATTAAATAAAAAAGAAAACTATACTTAAAAGTATTACCTATTAAAAATTGGAGTATTTTCTAATCAAATTCAACTGAATCATTTCAAATATGAAATAATGCAGGAGATCATTCTTGCTACAAGGATCTACAAAAGCACAGCTTCATAGTATTTATGCAATGACGTTCAAGGCTTCTGGCTTCTCTTGGTCCTTCCAACACCTTCCTACCCAGCACGTACATGAGAAGGTCTCCAGTCCCTAGTTAGTTTCAAGATTGCCATTTCATACACTGTGTTTCAAATATTTTTCAGGCTGGTTAATGAATTCAGATTTCGTAAAGAAATTGAATACTTTCAACAACTGTGCCAGGCATACTTGAGAACATGAGATAACTTCAAAAAACTCCAAAATAATTAGAATGGCCTGTAAGATTTCCTGAAAACGCAGATGATTCTTGATTATATAGAAAACTCTTTCATATACAAATGATTAAGAGTTATCAAATGATGTTGCATGCCATGTATTACATTGCTAATATTCTTCTGGTTTAAGAAAAAAAAAAATACCAGGAGGTACTTATCTCAAATGCAACACATTCCCTTTTATATAACATCTTTAGAATGTAGTCATTTCATATCATCTATCACCTCTGTCAGAATTTTCTTAAGATTTCTAACCTCTCAGACTTACTTCTCTTATTACAGACCACATGATTTATGAGTACCGATAGCTATAGAGACAGCTGTGAGATTAGCATTGTAACCTATCACAGATCACCTCAGAAACAGTTTCTTCTGAAACATACTGTCACATTGAAATGGAATTACAACACATTCTGGGGGCAATTCTGACATGCACTTTTAAACTTTCTTGCTCAATTGTAAAGAAAAAAATGTAGAGAATTGGGGGGAAATGGACTACATTGATTTGCTTTTACTGTCTGTAAAAACAATGTTTTTTTATGAAAAGTTTAGCCTAGTAAGATATACTTTATCTAACATTTAACATATTTTCTATGTACGTATGCATAAATAATTAACAAGGCATTAGGAAATAAAACAAGATGATGGATTTTAATATTCCATTGGAGACATGAGGATTCATCCATTTATTAATGATTTAGTGCCACAAGAATGTTCTAAACTTCAAGGAAAGGAAAATTTCAAGTATAGCAGTGCATTTTGATTTGCTATCATGGTAAGTACCTGAGGAGGAAAATGTGAGAATGTATTGCTGCAAAAAACTTACACACTGATTATATGGAGAATAGAAATGTAATAGCTTATGTCAATACCTGAAAACCTTTTTTCTTTCACTTAAATGCTCACAACAGACACCAACTAGAGATGTGCAATTCATCTATTGTTGCTGGGATTTTCCAGTGGAGACTTAAAACAGATTTATCAGGAATAAGCCTACTGTTTCTCGAAAAGAGAGATGCCGGAGTCCACGTCTCAATTCCTTTACTGAAGATGAAGAGGACATCAGCTCGGTGGTTTCCAGCTACAAGCATTTACTCTCTAATCAATTATCTTCATCTTTGTACTCAGTGTGGTCTTCACGCCGGCAGCATCAGCATCAGCTGAGGATGTCAAAAGTGGGGTATCTCAGGCACCATTCCAGACTGATGCCTTCACTGTCACGTGGACCTCAAGCAGGACTGATTGCGGAGATGCTGGTTATTAGCCTTGCCTGCATATCAGAGTTAAGTGAAAACTGTTCAAAGGTACTGTCTCGCCCCAGACCAATTTAATACTAATCTCTTAGTTTGCAGCCAGGCAACAATGTATTTTATTTTATTTTATTTTATTTTATTTTTTATTGTTATTTATGTCTTTTACATTTTGTATTCCCCTTGGGCAGCCCACCACCAATTCACCCGTGATCCATCTCCATGGTCCCCTGTATTCTCCTCTCAATGTATTTTAAAGTGTAGTGGTTATTTAAGAGAGTAGGGGTAGGTGGCTTTAATCTATGCATTACTTAAGGAAATGCTCAAAACACATAAACATATTGACACCATGCTCCAAATTTATTTTGCTCCATTCAAACTCCAGAAATTATTTGCTCCTTTTTTCCCCACCTATCCTCCTAAATTCCTTATGGTTTATGTGCATATGCATGCATCTACACACACATGTGTGTTCTCCTCTTTGCATTTTTAGGGGAAAAAATTGAGGAAAAAAGCCCTTAACTAGCCAGAGGCTCCTCTACCTCTAATCTCAATGACTTTTTTTTTTTTTCCCCACAACCAGTTGAGGACTGTTATGGAAACTTTTTTATTAGTGGATTAAGTGTGTGAAATTTACAAGCATATGTTTCATTTCTTTGGCTGGGTCCCTTGCTCTACATGGCATCAACTCTATGAATTATGTGTCTGCAGAGGGGCACTGGCTATTGAGGGCAAATACACATTGAGATGGCACTGTGAAGAACGACCAGGGAGCAGATTACCTGTAATAGCAGGTGAAAGCATCTGTCAAGTGAGATGACCAGCTGCCGGTGAAATTGACTTCTTGAGATTCCTCACAGGAACGTAGTCCAATAGGAGGCACCTGATGTGATGACCCCAGACCTGGAGAGGCCATTCTGGAGCCTGGACAGTGGGCAGTGGATGGCCCCCCTGTGAGAGCAAGGACCCGAACAACAAGGCCTGAAAGTGACTATTCTCCATACTTTCAGTCCATCATCGGGAAAAAAAGTATATTTTAACAGCTCTTCTTTGATTTCCTATTTTATTTTGGTGGTCTTATTATTGCTTTAAGATGGGTAATATCAAGGAGTAGTTAAGATCATTTTAAGGATGCTTCATTTCTTTTTGTTCTTCCTTCATGAAAAAAATCAAACTTGAAAGATTTATTTATTTATGCAGACAAGCTGGGTGTAGGCCAAGGATGTAGGGTGGTAAGAGGATTCACCAGAGACAGAGTGGGGAGCAGAACAGGCGGAGCTACTGAAGTACACTGCTGAGGGGAGCAGCAGGGAGACAGGAGAGGTCTGTTGCACCGTGTGGGTCAGCTCCCTGGCCAGGATCGAACTCGTGTTGCAGTGACTGCTGATAGCCTCATATTGCTGAGACTTAACCATTGCACCACCAGGGAGCCCCCCGCCCCCAAAAATGAAACTTCAATTTGAGCATTTTCAAGAGTCTGAAGTAGAGATTCAAATTTGAAAAGGGAAAAGATGGATAACACTTGTTTAATTTTGAAATTGGCATGGCAGAAGAATCACACCCAGCAAATCACATAATGATATATTAATTACATGTATTAATGGGTCCTGGGGCACTCCCCTTTCCTGAGGACCACCCTCTTACACCCTTGCCAAAAAAAAAAAAATGTTAATTTGAACCACAATACAATTTCTTCTGCATAATAGCTGACTGAAGTTCTGCTTTCTACAAAACTACTTTTTCAGATTTGTACTATTTTCAAAATAAACACTAAGATAGTAAGCAATTTCTTTTGTTATTTTTAAAATTTTCCTAAAATAAATAGCAAGACTGGGGCCTCCTGGTGATGCAACGGGTTAAGTCTCAGAACTATGAAGCTGACTGCAGGCACTGCAGCACGAGTTCTATTCCCAGCCAGGGAGCTGCCCACATGGTGCAGCAGACCTCTCCTGTCTCCCCGCTGCTGAGGGGTCAGCAGTGTGTTATACAGTAGATCCACCTGTCCTGCTCCCCGCTCTGTCTCTGGTGAATCCTCTCCCCACCCCCAACCCTGCCCCCCACTGTAGGTTCTTGTGTGCATAAATAAATAAATCTTAAAAAAAAAAAAAGACTCCTTTCCTCTCCTTGTTCCCTCCTCACTTCGCTTCTTGTTAGTTGCAGCCAATAGGAAAGGCCAGCGGGAGATGAGGGGGTGGGTGGGAGAGAGACCCTCCCCCTTGTCCCTGCTTCAGGTGTGTGTCAAGCAATCTCCTGTCTCCTCCACCGAGGCCCCAGGGCTGGCTGGCGGTCACACCTGCCTTATCCCGAGACCCCGACTTGGGCCATGGTGGCAACTTATTGCCATCACCAATCCCTGCCTCCTCCATGTCTCCGTTGGACTCTCAGTTTTCTCTCCACATCTCTTCCAGCCCCTTAGGAAGCAATGGCCGGTGTGGGCTGCGCTTTGCTGATCGCAGTCATCTGAAACTCCGTGAAGGGACAAGGAAGGAGAGCAGACGCTGACAGCTGCCTGCGTTTCAGATGGGTTTTGGATACTGGGTGCGTTACCTAAGTTTCCTGATAGCGTGTCCTCAGAACGTTCCATTTCAGTGTGCTTTGCTGTTCTCTCCTTTAACTCCCTGGGTATTTATTCTAGCAGATGTCCGAAGTTTGTGGCTCCTGGCGCTCTGAAATCTCACAGGGACTAGTAAAGAGCATCTAGGAGTGGTAGTAAAAAAAGCTGATTCTGAGTGTTTTAGGAATATCAGGTCCTCTGGTAAATGCTTTTTATCAATCAGCTCTTTATCCTTCACAAGAATATATAAAGCCGATACTGAACAACTATCATTTAAAAGCTGAAGAAGTGGAGGTTATGATTATTTGAGTTGCTCAGCATCTCAAACCAGTTCACAACTGCCTCCAGAGCCCCACTTTTTACTATGTGCCTTTTCGGTTCTGCTTCCCTCAGTCAGTCTTAGGGAGCTTAGATTTCTCTGAAGATTTTTACAGGTCTCATTGTTGACTCTGTAAATATTTGGGCAGTTTGGTTGTTCTTAACTGGCACTCTCAATTTTGAATTATTTTCTAACAGTTGTATCATAGTTGTACCTAAGGCAAACTGAGTTTTTGAAAGTTTCCACTATAGAACAAATATTATCTCCATCACTGTGCTTTTATATATATATATATATTTTTTTTTTGCAGTGGAGATGTTAAAATTAGAACATATATCATATAGGAAAAAAAGAATCGACCTGGAGATTAAGGATGATAAAAGGAGTGAAACTGCAATACAAGTGATACTCGAGAAAAAAAATAACAAAAAACAATGAACAAGTTTCAAGCCTACTATTTTACAATATGCTTTGCTCTCTGAGGTAAGGATCATGTAGCTTTAGGCTGGTTTATTTGATTTCCTGATGGGAGTGGGAATGGTTGATTTGCTCTAAAATCTGCTAAGGTACCTCTGGCCAGGCTGATGTCTGTGTGCTTGTATACACAGATGTGACCACGTAGGTCCCATATATTGATCTTTGTTTTAAACATTCACGCTCAGTGGTAATGTTTTGTTTGCAGCTCTTCCACGCCCAGCAGTTTCACAAAAGACTTGGATAACATAGCAGAAAATGAACTATGTTGACTCAACAGCTATTGGCTGTTTTGGCCCTAAACATTCTCCGTTGCTACCTACTCTCATCAAGATGGAATCTATTCAGAGAAACCCAAGCTGGCTGGCTGGAGGATTAGAAGCTGCTTCCTCTTTCTTGTCATTCAGGTCTGAATCAGTGGAGTGTCCTTTTGATATCACTGCAATCCATCTTATGAAGGTGGAGCATTTGATTTCTCCACCACCAGGCCTCCTATCCACTTTAGGAAATAATCCTCTTTCAATCTGCTACTCACTCAAATAAAAATACCATCTCATATTAATAACATCTTTGCCAAAGAAGCTCAAATCATTTTTCAGATATTTCTCTAATCCTCAGAGCATTCCCATGAGGTAGTAATGTCCATACGGCAACTCTTCTCAACCAAGTGAGAATGATTATGCAAGGGTATTAGGTGCCCATAGGTATTATGGAGCTGACTTTCATTTCCTCTAAAAATATATTTACTGGGGATTGAGGCTATGCATTTATTTGAAATATATCTATCTATGGGTTTAAGGATAAAAATTTGACTTGGAATAATGACTGTTGTCCATAGTGTTTTGACATTGATAGAGATACATTGCTCCTAGCAAGAGGCAATAGAACTAACTCATTTGGATACTGTGAGTATAAATTTCTAAGTTGGGAGGTATTTATCAGGTGGGAAATATCACAGATACAATTTATGGATTCCATAAAATAATATTTTTGGTATAATTATTACATTAAAATTATCTTTTTAAAAACACATGCTATGATTATTATAGAGAATATAAATTTAAAGAAATTTTTAGTTTAGAGATACAGATTGGTATGACATAGCCTAGTAATTTGATCTCTGAGCATAATTCATATATTTACAAAGACTAAACAAAATGATGTGAACGATAATTACAGTATACAAGATTTGAATTGGTGAGAAGAAGATAATAATAGGTAACACATAGAGTGCCGGCTATACAGAAGTACAGTTGTTAGTATATTAACTCATTTGTGTCCCGCAAATTACAGGATTATCCACCTTCCCAGGTGAGCAAACCCCAGTTCCAGGCCTACAGAAGTGAACTAGGACTTGAATACATTCTGTCCCACCATCAGATTCTCATCCTTTAAGCATATTTTTTTTATATATATACCTAAGATGTCAACACATCTGTTAAGTTGATTTTTTTTAAAATTAAGAAATATGAAATGATTAACTCAAAGAGGGAACAGTCACTAAATTGATTACTGACTATCCTTCCTTCCTTTTACATTTCAGCTCTTACATCCATGTCTTTTATCCATTTTGATTTGATTTTCATATATTGCGTGAGACAATGTTTTAGTTTCACTCTTTTGCATGTGGCAGTCCAATTTTCCCTGCAGCATTTATTGAAGAGGTTTTCATTTTTCCAGTGTATACACTTTGCTCCTTTGTTGTATGTTAGTTGTTCTTAAATACGTGGTTTTATTTCTGGGCTCTCAATTCTATTCCATTGGTCAATGTATCTGTCTCTGTTCTAGTACCATGCAATTGTAATTATTATGTAGGCCTGGAAGTATGAACCTCAAATTTCCCCCTTTTAGTCAGGAGTAGAAATGTATACTCCAAGAGAAGACTGGAGATTTGGGTAGATGAATTAATGGGATTAAATGAAGGAACCTGACCAACAAACAAAACCCCAGTTTAGAAATTGATAATATACAGGACCACAAGCTTAGAATAGAAGGAATAATACTCTAAATATCCCTTTAAAAGGTAACATATTGGGCCTCCCTGTTGGTGCAATGGGTTAAGCGCAACACTGTGGCGCTCTAGGCAGCTGCTGTGCAAGTTCGATGCCCGGCTAAGGAGATTCCCACATGGCGTGGCAGACCTCTCCTGTCTCGCCCGCTGCTCCCCTCAGCAGTGTATGTCGGTCAATCTGCCTGTTCCGCTCCCCACACTGTCTCTGGTGAACTCTCTCACTGCCCCACACCTCTAGCCTGTACCCCAGTTTGTATGCATAAATAAATAAATCTTAAAAAAAAATTGAAGGTAAGATCAGATCAGTCAAGGATCATCAAATTTAATATTAAAAATACACACGTTTACACACTTGTCATCAAAATATATTTCAATGAAATTAAAACAATGGCAGTAGGGCCTCCCCGGTGGCACAAGGGGTTAAGTCTCAGCACTATGAAGCTATCTGCAGGCACTGCAACACGAGTTCAATCCTTGAACTCCCGGGTCAGGGAGCTGAACCACATGGCACAGCAGAACTCTCCTGACTTGCCCGCTGCTCCCCTTAGCAGTGTATTTCAACCAATCTGCCTGTTCTGCTCCCACTCTCTCTGGTGAATCCTCTCACCCCCCACACCTCTGGCCTACACCCCAGCTTTTGTATGCATAAGTAAATAGATCTTTAAAAAATAAAAATAAAATAAAATAATGGCAGTAGCTATCACATATTGACTGCTAACTTCATGTAATTATTATGTTAGGTCTTCATACATATGATATGATTTAATTTTAAAACATACTTGTAAATTAGGAACAATTATTATGCTCATATTTCATATAAGGTATCTGAGATTAAGATAAAGGAAGTAAGTATATTAATTATATAGAATCAGTAAGTGATGAAACCTGGATTCAAAATCAAGTATGCCTAATTCCTAACTTGTCACCCACTATATTATTATATAGATGCTCATACATTTCTGCAGCTAATGAATATTCAGAGTGAAGACACTTAAAAATAGCACTTCAAAAAATAGGTACTTATTTTCCCATCATAACTAATATTTCCTTCATCCTGGGAAAACTTCCCCTCCCTGCAACTCTTTGATATAAAAAGATTTCAGAACTCAATTCAGGTATCACTTTTCATTGAAAATTATAGCCCAATCTCACTCATGAATTCAAATGTAAACATTTTAAGAAAATATTACTAAACTAATATAACAAAAATATATCACCTCCAAGTTAATTTTCTCTCAGAAAGACAAAGTATATTGAAATATTGACATGCATAAAATTAGTTTTAATCCATATAAATAAAGACAAGTATACCCTGATGTCAACAAATGTGTAAAGACATTCAACAAGCTTCAGTATGTATTAATGACTAAATATGCTTTTGAAGAACTAAATAGAAGAGTACCTACTTAATCTGATAAATGGTATCTACAAAAGTCTATAGTAAACATTTTATTTCATCATAAAATGACCAATGTTATTACTGTCAGGGCTAAGGCAAAGTTGCATGTAGGGAATATCCTGTTCAAAGCAATAAATGGAGTCAATAAATATGTGTAAGTATTGGAAAGAAATACAATAAGATGCTCAGTTTGAAGAAGACATAATTTTTACCTCAATGCACCTAAAATACGTGCTAGACAAAATAGGAAAACTTCAAACATAATTGATGAAAATATCCAATAACAGTTTTATGAACAGGGGTAGGGAAAGAATTTTTCAACTCAACACAAATTTGCAAATTATTAAAACATAGGATTGGTGAAAGTGACATGAACACGAATATAATTCCATTAACTCAAAGATAACAAGCGAAATGTCCACAGTTTGGGATAAAATATTTCAATTTTACACTTCATCTTAGCCAGAGCGGAGAAGCGATAGATAGATATCTTAATTTTAAAACACATGCCAGCAGAGCCTCTGTGGTAGTGCAGGGGTTAAAGTCTCAGCATTATCAAGTTATCATCCACTGCAGCATAAGTTTGATCTCAGTCCAGGGAGCTGACCCACATGGCACAGCAGACCTCTCCTCTCTCCCTGCTGCACCCTCGCTGCTCAGTAGATCCACCTGTTCTGCGCCCCACTCTGTCTCTGGTGAATCCTCTCATCCCTGCACATTTGGCCTATACACAGTTTTATATGCATAAATAAATAAAAATAAATCTTAAAAAAATAAAATATATGCCTGTAAAACACTTAACATTTTGTGTGCCGGTGCCCTTGAAATTTACCAGCCCTTGGGGCCGGTCATTTTCTGTGCCACTGCATGAATGGTATAAGCATTCAATAAAACACACGCAACTCTTGAACTACTGGATATTAAAAAAACTGGAATATCTCTCATAAAACACCTTACACTTTCACCAAAGCAATGTGGAAAGCTTCTAGACTGAGGACGATCAAAGAAATAGCTCCTAACAGTTCCAAATAAATCCACAGTGGCATGAAAAACCGGAGACTAGATGAACACGTATGAATACCTGATACTGGTGACAAAAACACGTACTAATACGTGAGTGGACCACAAAGTGCTAAGTGAAAAATACAAACAACCCTAGAAGGAAAATGGGGATAGGGCAGGAAGTGTTACTTCTTGAAAGAGGAAATCCTCATGGCCTTACACATTAGAGGACCATCACTTGCAGTCTTGGTGCGCAAGTGATATCACACCAGTGCACCATCTTGCAATTTTCATATTAGGATGAATTTAAAAGGCTGTTGAGAAGTGGTGCAGTGAATATTTGCAAACTGCTTGTGCAAATTTTAAATTTCTGAAAACAAATTTGGAAACTATTTGGGATGATCTTAAAAATTTAATACACTCATACCCTATGGACTCAGAGGTTCTGTTTTAAGATATACCAATATTGTTGTGTCCAGCCACAATAAAAATGCACCTTCATTAGAATATAAAATACCAACAAAATTGTTAGAAAATAATTTTGACTATGTGTTAGAAATGCTGCTGTTTTCTACTCTCATAAATATAATTTTTAAAATTCTGATTTTTAATGCAGTGACTTGAATTCATAATCACTCATGGGCCATAGCTCCCAGTTTGAAAACTATAGTTCAACAGAAGTTCCAGGACATGTATTACAGGAGACATATTTAAAAATGGCCATAGCTATACAGTTTTTAATAACAAAAGGTAGAAATATTTCAAATGTGCAATAAATGAATAGAGATATAATAATATGACAGCTAGCAGCCATTTATATCAACAGTGGCATATCTTTAAGGTTAACATTGAGTGAAATCTGTAAACCACAGTATGAAATGTGCACTATATTTCCACATAGGTAAAACTGAAAACATATAAAAGAACATTTTGTTACATAGATACATGATAAAACTATAAACAAATGTGGAAAAAGAAAAACATTCATGGAAAGATATTTGTGATTAGGTGAGGGCAAACTAAAAGTGTCCAGATATTGGTAATATTTTTATCTCTTGGGTTAAAAGTCTACTGGTGTCGGGCCTCCCTGGTGGCGCAGCAGTTAAGCATTCAACTGTGGAGCTGTCCGCAGCGGTGACACGAGTTCGACACCCGGCCGGGGAGATTCCCACATGGCGCGGCAGACTTCTCCTGCCTCACCCGCTGCTCCCCTCAGCAGTGTATTTCTGTCAGTCTGCCTGTCCTGCTCCCCACTCTGTCTCTGGTGAACCCTCTTGCCACCCCACGCCTCTGGCCTATACCCCAGCTTGTATGCATAAATAAATCAATCTTAAAAAAAAAAAAAAAGGTCTACTGGTGTCCTTTTTTTTTTGTTTATAAACCTTTGCATATATTTTATATGTGCTCTCATATGTGTGAAACACTTCATTATTTCCAAATGTATGTGGGCATGCATATGTAAGTGGATATATATTGGGAGTTGGTATAAAGAAACATGTGGTATCAGTTAAGATGAATGTGAGATACATACATTTCTTGTGTAGATCAGGTAACAATCACCGAAATCATTTTGGGTTAATTTTTCAGTGCCTTTAAAGTTTTTCCAATTTTTGATCAGTGAATGGTCATTTGATTTAAAGTGATGTATTCAATGACCTAAGAATATGTTAGCAGGGTACTCTCAAAAATAGATGTTAAAAACGCAGGGTACTATTTTGTGAGACTATTATTTAGTGATTATAGAGGAGAAGACAGCTGATGTTTTCATCCTGCCAATCGTGATTACATTTCAGAGCTTGTGCCAAGTATTCCTGCTCTACATGGGTATGACTGTGTTAGCAACAATAGGATGTGCTCCACATTATAATTTTTTAAGGAATCAAAAATGCAGTTAATAAGATACTGAATTTTCTCAGTTGTGAATGCTCTTGTCACATTTGATGCTTACTCCTAGAGTCATTGTACCCAGGAAAACACTACAACCTGGCTTGTGACAGAAATGTCTTCTCTTTCTCACATTCCAGCCACATTTTCACTCAGATCAGCCTCCATGGGAGTACTGGAACAAGCCATGTAGAATGAAAACTACTGCCTGCATGTCTAAAGGTGTTTCAATTTCTGCCTAATTTCTAGAAAGTTCTAAGGAAGAGAAATTCCAAGTTCTCCTCGGAAGACCAAGTATTACTTGATAAAGTTGGAGTGGATCTGAGCATTGTTAGACTGATAGCAATAGGCATGAACTCCTTACCAGCTCAGTTGCTCCTAAGACTGCTCTACTTTCTGCTCTCAACTAGTCACCTCTTCCAGGCAGTCCTGACCCCTGTAGGGAGAGGTGAGACTGGCTAAAGCAGGGGAATCATAGCAAATGCATGTTGTCTTGATATGGCTCACTTCATCTGATGATTTACTAAAGATTCGTCTGTTTTTTTCTAGCTCTAGAATACGCTTTTTTAATCAACTTTGATACAGAGTATAAGAACTAATTTCAAAATAACTGAAATAAGATATAACCTTTACACCCTAAACTTGTATGAGATCTGTGGTGAGATTTTTATTATTGGATATTTCCTTAAGGTTCTCAGCTTTTCCTTGGAAAAAGAAACTTAAGAAGTCCTCACAGCATGGGGCTGATATTATCAGAAGAAAATAGAGATTTGAGGATCAAGAGGGTAAAGAATGAAGAAAGGGACATACAGTGTATCACGGAGTAGTTAACAACAATGAAATAATATTCACTAATTAGCCACAAAGAGAAAGCTGAATGCGGTGAGAAAAAAATTTTCATTCCCTATCCCTCTGTTCGAGGATAAGTGATCGAGGCTTGCTGGAAGTATCTGCTGAAGGAAAGGGGGCACACTTCTAGGCAAGTGACCCAGAGCAGTGCAGTGTAGTTATGTCTGAGATCCCAGGGGTAAGGGACACCGAAAGTAGAAATCACTGTCAACATCCATTACCGGGACCTCCCATAGGCAAAATACTTTGTTAGGCTTTGGGGATAAGAGGACTAATCATCGCTGCCTCATGAGGAACACAACAGACAGAAGCACAATCTGAAGACCATAGAGGTGTGATGGGAAGTTACTCAGACTGCAGAGAAGGGAAAGAGACAGTCATCCGGAGGCATGAGGGCTACCTGAGTTGGGTTTTAAAGAAGCAGCACCACAAAATCTAGTTCTTTGACGACTCTCATCTAACTTGGTGGTGGCTACTGAACAGACAATGCACATACCTGGATTGGACAGATGCTGATTAATAATTATTCCCTGGCTCTGGCTTCCAGAATACTACAGTCACTCCTCCCCTGACTTGGTTCCAATGCTCTTAGTATTTATGCAGAGTGTACCAGTCTACCAAAATGGGGCATTTGGAGCTATTGTGAGTGTGTGTGAGTGTGTGTGTGTGTGTGTACTTTTCAGATAGTTTGGTTTTCCTCTATGTTTGTAGCATCAAATTGGCTTTCTTACAGAAAGTTTAATATTGGGTCTGGATTTAGCTCTGATTAAGACCTGGTAACCAACATGGGGCATACAAAGGATGTCAGAGAAAGCATATGCCAGCCTAAGCAAAATTCCTAAGTCATAGCAGTGGCTGGGAGTGGCGATCACAGAGCATGTACCCAGCCCATCTGAACAGAGCCTGCAGGTGACCTCTCCAAGACTCCCCCCTCCTCTATGTGAGAACGCAAATGCGCGTTGCTCCCTAAGCGCCATTGTGCTAGAATAGCCTTGAATCTACCTTTGAAAGAGCTGTGACTGACAGAGAGCCTAGGGACAAATCACAGATGGCCACTGTGTTTTTGTCCTTATCACAGACAGTCCAATTTGGCCATCCAGTGTAAAAATATTGTTCCTTATCTTAGATCTTGAGAATTTCTTTTACTGAAACATTCTTTAACTTCCACAAATAATATCGCTTCTCTATTAGCTACTGTAAGACAGTGAATCATCCATTCTGTATTGAGAATAAACTTTAAATAGGTTATTTGGGCTCATCTGTTGCAGACTCTAGGAAGCTTGGTCTTTGAACCTCCTCTAGCTTACTCCAGAGAGAGCAGATATAATTCCCACGGAGTGTACATGCTTCAGGGAGAGCTGATTCCAATCACCAGGCAGAAAAATAAAAATGCTTGTCACAGACAGGGAAATCATATTTTGATTGTGCCCTTTACTCTTAGGGAAGAAATATAGTGTTCATGTTGGCAGTAAAACTATTTGGCATTTCCTCTGTACTTGACACTGAATACATACAAACATGTGTTATTATATAGTATATAATTAATTTCAGAATTAGTAACACCCTGAAGTTTATTTTTCAGGACAAGGCATATGAAACTTCTCTTATTTTTGCAGTAGAAAAATTTTACATTTTTAAAGTAGTTTAAGCCACTGTGAATTATCAAACTTGAAGTTGTTGTATGTGACCCTGACTGCTAAGGTTATGCATGTAATTACTCAGGCTAGAAAAAAAGCAAGGATATGTCATTAGTTTTTCAAAATACCTATTCAATAAACAAAATCCACTTACAAACAAAGCATAAAATTTGTTTCCAAACTAATGGAAAACATCATTCATATAAGTAAAAAGTAGAATCAAGAATGCAAAGAAAAATGCCAGATAATTTAAACTGTGCTGTTTTGCCACCTTTTCTCTCAGTCCCATCAATGGTAGGGTCTAAGATACATGTGCTACTAGTATATTTAAATAAGACCAACCTAACATATTTTTCATAATAAATAAGGGAAGGGAAAGGACTTCAAACCAGCCCTACTTGCTTATAGTGCATGGATGGGGTAGGCCCTGGAAGGCTCATTTGCAAATGTTTAGTCTATCAGAAGCATCGTTAGGTTACCAGCCTTGGCAGCATGCAGAGTAAACTAACTAACACACACCTAGACCGCAGGTGTTGATGAGACATTTGTGCTCAAAATGAGAATCACCAAACAGCGCTATAGCTAAATTGGCCCTTTTTTTTACTCTTGATATAGAGTTAATGAATTCTGTGGGGACTAACAGATTCAGAAAATTCAAATTTAAGTAAAAAAGAATAAGTAGGAAGGAGGCAAAAAAAAAATAACTAAAACCAGAATGAAAATTCAGGGACCGGATATTCACTTTTGGAAAAGCTGATCATTAATTAGCCTTATATTGATGCTACTGTATTAATTTAAAAGTTCGAAGAACACTTTCCATTCTTGTCCATCAACATCTAAGTTAGTGTACTATGATAAGATATTTTCTTGAATACTTTGCATTATGAGGCTTGCATCTACTCTTATAGAACAGTGATTCACAATTGATTTCCATTATGGAATATCTGTATGTAAAATGTTTTCCTCTGTTTTGCAGTAACAATGCTTATAGTTTAAAGAGCACAGCTTTCTAGTTTTGGCAAGGAAACTCACTAATAGATGGTGTTTTAATGTGAAAAGGAGAAAAAAGAGCTGATGCACATATAGGTGGTCTGTCAGTAATATACACAGGGGAATCGTGGGCAGCGGTTGCAGTTGGTACCACATGTGCAAACATTTACAATGGAAAAAGGTTTGGGACCAAGTGGGTGGGCCTTTTTTCCTATTCTTTTCCCTTCTCTGAATGTTCAGATTGGTTCCAGGCTGAAAAGTTTGGAATAAATTATTGTAGAGTTATTACCAAAAAACAGAATGGGAAATTTTCAGTTCTGGTGTATTGCTCTCTAGCACACCTCCCCCCGCACCTTCCTTTCCTACCTTAAGTTGAGTTGGCCAAGGTCAAACTTTCACACTCATATGGACCAATTATGGAGTCCTTTCCACAGGTAAAGACATTCTCCCCACTTACTTTGAAGTAAACTAAAAAGAATATTTGCCTTTCCCACTCCAAATATTTCCTCTTTCTCCTAACCACAGCATTCCTGCTCCCTCTCCACCGAGACTGATTCCTCTCTGCAAGACTATGGAGTGGCCTCACATCTAAGCTAAAGTTTAAACTTCCAAACGTGATGAACATAAAGGTTTTGTGGAGGCGTCACAGCCTTTGATTTTGGGGGGAGAGCCCTCTACCCAATAACGGGTGTCTTGATTTCCAGAATTGCTGGATTAGCAGTGCCTCTTTGCTAATATTCACTATTTATTAACACTTTCATCATCATTTTGACCTAAACATACTACATTAACAGTTGAAGTTCAGCAGTTCACAAAACAATACACACAAAACGACTATGTTAAAACAAAGAAGGCAACATAAAAATGGAAATAGAAATTGAGATGGATAGATACAAATATGAAACAGATGTAAAAAATGTCAGCAGTGATTTTTTTTTTTTGGATCAAAGAAAAGGAGGTGATTTATATTTTCTTCTTAATGTTTTGTGTATTTGCCATAAAACAAATGTGCTTTGATCGGCAGGTACAGGAGTGTGAATGGGTGGAGCTTTACACATGGGAGCAGAGAATGGGCAGTGTGGTAGATGTCAAGAAGATATTCCAGAGAAATAATTTCTAGATGAAAAAAAAAATGCATCTAGGAACAGAGACAAAGGAATAAAGACACAAGATCAGGAGGTAGTCCAGTTTTTGGACTCCTGTTCTGTCCATATTTAGTTTGTTTTAGAAATATGCTCAAGAGTAAGGGGCATTTTTACATTGCGAGTCTTAAAATACAGGTTCAATTTCAATGCTACGTATGTGCATGTGACCGCCTGTGAGTACTAATAGACACACACTAACCTCATGGGCATAGAGAGAAAATCAGCTGCATGCTTTGTACAGCATTTCAGCACTTGTAGAAAGGTGTAGGTAAACAAGGCATTATCATTATAATTATGCGCTATAATTGCAAAGGCAGTCTACCATTGTGAAAAATGAAGGGTTTTGGCCTCAGATAAAATTTGGTTTCAATCTAGGCTTTTCTGCTTAATGTCTGAGTGTTCTGTTCTGGGGATTTTTTGTGATTCTGTTTAAAATCTTTTTTTTTTTTTTTTTTTACTCTAAAATAGGAATAGTAACAGGGTTAAATAGGAGATATGTATGCAAAGTGCCTGCTGTACAGGTGCTACAAATGGGCATATTTTTTATTATCATCATTAGTTATTCTGGATATAAAGATCAGTGAATAATTAAGATCTTTTTCCTTTGTCAAAATGGTATTTTTGTAGAATAATTGATGGATAGCAGACTTTGTGTACAGTACAAAATAGTGCATTCTGAAGTTACACTGGCAATGCAGCTGTCAGGAGACATAATTTTTCCTACTTTTGTCTGTTTGACATTTTACTATTCTTCAGGGAGGAAACTCTTCACAAGGGAGTCCATTGTTCCTGGGGATGCAGTTGCTAGTGGGATTTTTTAGTAACTCAAAGATCAGGCCTGTGTACAAAATTCACCATCAATAACAGAACCGGATTGACACACAAACTTCTTAAAAATAAGATTTACTGTCTCCTGCTACTGGAGCATTCCTAATCATGTGGCTCACTTTATACTTCATGATTCAACTCCTCATAATATGCATGAAAAAGTAAAAGCATAAAACAAAATTAGTTATTTTCCACTCCTGATTATATACGCTGGTCCCCCTGAGGGAGCATGTCAAAATCTCTGAGTGAGTTATGTGCACCCAGAAGCTTCTAGGTAACTCCCTGGACACTGATAACAGGATAGGAGGAGCCTCACGATGTGTGTTCATTTATAACTTTGCCCTATGTTAGGAGGTTGTGTAAACCTCAGGTGGTCTCTGGCCACCTGATTTGTTCACATAAAGGCAAATAGTGGTCTATAAAGTAGAAACAACAATAATTGCTTTGAGGCAGAATTGTTATAATACATGTAATGTACATAGCCTACCTCTAGCACACAGTGAGCATTTCACAGATTTTGATTCCCTTTCTCCCTATTTCTCAATCTCTCTAATATCCTACTACCTAATAATTAAGGTTCAGAGAACTTCAAGTGATCTCATGGTAGGTATATGTTTCTCATCAAGACAAATATCAGTGTTTAATAGTTCCAATTCTCTTGTTAAGCTCTCAATATCATTCATCTTTTGTTCTATTTAGACATATTGATAATGGCAGTCTTGCCATTTTATGTCCTTGGCTACTAACTTCAGTATCTGGATAATCCATGAGACTGCTCTTATTATTTTAATTTTGAGCATTGATCCAAATGATGCCATTTTTATGACAGAGGGGAATACACCTTTTTCTATTAGACATTTTGAACTTAGCCACTTCAATTCTAAGCAGTGTGTCTGGCTTGGGCTGAGTTGAAGGTTTAGTTAAACTCAGTCCACACCTGCTTAGATGAGGCCTCCTGGATTCTGATGGTGAATCTGGTAGATTTTTGTCCACTAATCCTTGAAAAACATATAGGATATTATGTAAGACCTTTAGGAGGTTTGAGTTAAACAATTTATCTACTTAACCCACACAGCTTCAAATTATGGTTAAGTCTTGATGTGTGTGCAAGCCTGGTGTGTGTATGTGAGCTCACCTCTCCAGGAAGGACCTTGTTTTCTAATCACTAGCAACTGCATTCCACTCCAGAACAGAGTAAACATTTGCTGGGGAAAACTGACTATATGTTTACAGGTCCTTTAGATTCCGTTCTATCACACCAACCCACTTGATCACCAAAAGCTCTATCAATATTCCTATCAGTGGAAAGACTGTTTGCCAAGTTTGTAGCTCTATCCTTGAGCTAAACCATGAATCAGCAAATGCCCTGAGAGAAAACATCTAACAATTCTTCACCAAATAAAGGTCCTTCCTTCTTGCATTTTATGTCCTCTAGTCATTGTTGCTGCTTTAGCTTTTCATTGTCTTTAAAAATATGGTTTTGCTGTAATATACCTATTTATTTCTTAGTTGTTTTCATGGCTTACCAAAGAATTTCTGGAAAAGGAAATATCAAAAACAAGTAATTTTAAATATTAGCTAAGGTGCCATTTTTTTTGAAACTATAATGTTAGGGTACATCATTATATAATAAATGTTTCCTGGTCTAGCAGCTCTTTGTAAGTTCTATCTCTGAAACCTGGTGTAGCCTTTCCATAGACAGAGCACCGGTAAAGAACCGAGCTGCTTGAGGATGTATAGACTGAATTTATGGCTAACTTACCAGGATTTGTATTTTGAGGGTGACCAGGAAGGAGTTCAGAAGGATGGACACACAAGGTACTGAGTCAGGGTTATAACACAGCTCAGCATGTACAATACATGTTCTAGCAGGTTGGTAATGGTTATTAGTCAACCAGTGATCTGACATGTCAAACATATTCCAAATACAAGTTTTGCCATGGATATTATAGCTGAGTATTGAATTTTATATTCTAGTAAGTCTAAAATAACATTCATTTCAGAATACAGAACAAAAAGAGAAGTAGACATGAGAGTGTTTCTACCAGAACTTTACAGATGCTAATTGATTCATTTGTGCCCGATACATTTTTCTCAGTTATAAGACAGGAACAAAATGGTGCCATTTCACACTTTGCTTTGATGACTAAGTTAGTTTATATTTGGATACCTATCTATAACATTTATTTTTATAAAATTTATATTCATATTTTACAAAATTAGTTTACATTTAGATGCTTAGAATATGCCCTACCAAATAGCAAACTGTTATGTTCACTTCCTGACATTATTATCACCAATTTTATCATCACAATATTGTAAGTCAAATAATCACCAGAATTTGATTCATCAGCCTCAACAGATTTGAATTATGACCTATGTGTCACCATTTGTTAACTTTAGCAAATTCTTTAATTATTTTATATTCCCAACAGGGAAATGCATATGATCATTTATTCTCATTTCTACAATAAAATAGTGGTCATTTCTACAATGGAAAATCGATATACTAGTCAAAATACCGCTGAATAGATTTGTCTTTCAAGGTCTGGTGATTTTTTATCTACTTGCTTCAAAGAAATGTTCATTACAGTGGTGAGGGCAGTAGAAACTATTGACAGTATGAGTTATATACATCAAGCCCGACAAAAGATCCACAGACATTTCTTTAGTATCAAAAAACATCACTAACTATAGAGTTTGTCCAGATACCTAGGAACAAAGAGCAATTGAAATGAGAAATTTTATAGAGATCTCAGGGGCAATGTGCTTGTATTATACTTGGATTATCCAATCTGTTTTTTAACATATATTTTAAGAAATAATTCATAAATTAATTTGATGCCTGGTGCTATCTCTTCAGTTTCTAAGATACATCCTAGGGACATGCTTTATTGAGTTGTTGAAAAAGAATCATGTCCTTCATTGTCCTTGAGTTCTCTAAGTTCTTATACAAAGAAAATATAGAGCAGTGAAAGGTTTATGTCTGGGGAAGCCAGTAGTTTATCCCAATAATGTCACTGCACGCTCAAAGACAGGGAGACACCCTTTGTTGCTTTTGCAAGCAAGAATGGCACCTCTTAGGGCAATCCCTGTATTAATTTGCAGGTGGACAATGAGAGATAGGAACTATCTTTATATTTGCTTCAATATAGCTCAGTGAAATGTTCATTTAAAGTGGTATGAACAGATCAGGAAATCAAGTAAATGAGCTGACACCTCGTTGATCTGATGCAGAGGCAATTTTATGTACCTGCATAACTGAATCAAAGAATATGCAGGGTGGGTCACCGCTCTCACTGGGGTAAAACATTGATGCTCAATTATTCTGAATTCTAGCCACTTCAGCATAACACTGAAAATAAAACCATCTTTATTTATAAACTTTATTATTGCCATTAATATAAATTAGTTTTTTTTGAGAACTTCCTACAACTCAATTTAGCTCTGCTGTCCATAGACCTAAGAAGATGATGATAAAGATGAATAGAGAGAGTATTGCACAGCTTAAGTGTCTTAAAATATAAAAGAATCAATATAATGTAATGAAAATAAAAGGTCACCTTCAATTTAGAAGTACTTAAAAATAAGCTAAGGAAATAGATGCTAACTCTGGTTCCTGAATGAAAAGTACATGTGATCATGTGACTTCAATTCAGGAACCTGAATCAAGATGTGAGTTAAGCCTAGAACCACAACTCACAATTCATATTCCTCATTAAAAATCATTTTATTAAAGGGAATTAAAACATGTATTATTTTATTCCTTCCCAAGAAGCATTACAGCATCTATCAAATGGTTTCAAACATTTCAAAAGAGTTTATGTCCTTTAAAATAGACTCTTCTTTTTATGTGGGAGAAGTAAAAAGTCAAGTCAATGAAAAAAACATCTCCACAAAGGTCTGAAATATAAATGTTGTAAGATTTTTCCAGTAATTAAGGATTTAAAATGGGAGAAAAAGAACTTTTACCACGACCTAAGATGAGTCTACATGTTGAAAATTCATCCCCTCTACAAAAGCCATGTTCTCACCAGGATGTCCCAGTATAGGTAGAGGTTAAGATCATCAGTTAGCAATAGAGAATCAAAAAGTAGAGCTTTGGGCCTCCCTGGTGGCACAGCAGTTGAGCACTGCGCTGTGGAGCTGTCGGCAGCGGCAATGTGAGTTCGACGCCCGGCTGGGGAGAATCCCACATGGTGCGGCAGACCTCTCCTGCCTCGCCCGCTGCTCCCCTCAGCAGTGTACTTCTGATCTGCCTGTTCTGCTCCCCACTCTGTCTCTGGTGAACCCTCTCACCACTCCACACCTCTGGCATGTACCCCAGTTTGTATGTATAAAGAAATAAACCTTTGAAAAAAAAAAGTAGAACTTTATCTCCAGTTTGCCAGAAAAGAGACAGCTGTTCACATGTGGGCAGGAGATACAAGAACACAATGGAGTTTTAAGGCAAAAAAATGTCCAGGAGAGGGATGAAGGTGTTCTTAATTCTCAGTTGGAGTGAATCTTTAAAATAATCTAAAATTATTTATATTGGACAGATACCATATTCCCACAGAAGAATATATAAGCACTCTTGATAATGTAATTTGTCACTCACAGATGATTTCAGTTTCACTTGTGACTGTGCCTATGTTAATGAAAGAGCATTCAATACCAAATGTGCTCACACAACTAACTCCAGCAGTGAGACATGGGTAAGTGAAAACTGTGGTTAACACCAAAGCTTTCAAGGAAGCAAGATTTTAACTGTTTAGAAAGAGAACGCTGGCGGACTCGGATTCAGCTTGCTCTCTGTAACCCTGTCCATTACACATTTCCAGGACAACAGAAGTGACTACCGACAAAGAAATAGAGAGAAAGGGAGGTGCAAAGAAAAAAGGAAGGAGGAGCGGAGAGGAAGAGAGAGAACATTCTCTTGATGCCTTGTTGGTTTCAATCTCCTCTTCTTCAGCTTAATATTCTGGATAAAATAACTACATGCTAAAATTCAGTACTCAAGCAAAAGGAACCATATACTTAGCTGAGAAAACCTATTTATTTGCTCATGTGTTTTGAAGCCTCAGTAAGCCATCCCAATAGATAATTAGATATGATTTAAAAAATTAATGGGTCAGAATCACATCCTTTGTAATTAGGTCACCGAAGATGAAAATCTGACTTTATTCTTGCTCACTGTAACAGTAACCTTTTGCTCTGCCTAGGTCCCAGAAGGCAACAAAATGATTCAACCTTACTAAAATTTCACCTCCAGTCATCCATTATATCTTAACTTACACATTAAGATTTTAAAACCTCCATCTGGTGGACATAATTTGACCCCTTTTGATTTATAGGTAACCTGTTTTTCCAGGTAAGCAAATTTATTTTTCCTTGGACCACCTGGCCGAGGCGGGAACAGCTGAGGCAAATCTGCTCTCTGGTGAGCTACTACTGCGCTGCCAGCATGCAGTTAGAAGAGGAATTCAGGGCAATCAAGGTCTATGGGGGTCACGCTTAGGTTACTCTTGCAAACGTGAGTCTTACAAAAGACTCATCCTAATCAATTGGGAGATCTCAAACAGTGACATCAGCTGTGGGAGTTTATTCTCCTTGCCTGAGTTATAGGGATTAGTGGTGCTCATGGTTTTTAAGGGAGAGCTACAAAAAATCCCATTATACCCAGAGGTTATGACAGAGATTATAGGTCAGTGTCTCTCAAAGTGCAGTCTGCTAACCACTTACATCAGCATCATCTAGGGTTGGGATGGAGAGGGTCTCTACTGAATAATACAACTTCTTTCTCCCTGTCATTCTGCAAAGTACACACACACATTCATATCCTTCATATGATCAAAATGTATCAATCATATAGGGCTATACAATGGGAATAAGAAATGATATTCTAGAAATTGGCATTTCTTGCTATTTTCATTTATGTGCACATTTTAATATAAATGAAAATAAATATCCTTGTTTTGAGTGGGTGGATAGTGATAATGTCAAACTTACATGGACCCTGTGTTCCTAGAAAACAGCAGAGACTAAGACAGCTGCCCATTCTTTTCTTCTCCAAAAGACCCTGAGCCTTGTGTTTCCAGAAATGGCCAGCTGCCAGGAGCTCTGGCATAAGCCATCTCGCCCTTCCTTAGTTACTTAGACACACTCTTCATCCATCTGCATGACGTCCTTAAGGCTCGGGAAGGAGTCCCTTGTCTACCTACAGCTACAAAATTATTCCCTTTCTTGGAAATATTTTCTCTAATGTCTATGTTCCCTATGTAATAACAGCCTGGATAAAATCATTCCCTTAAATGTTTGGATGTCGTATTTCAGTATAGCATGTCTAATAACTGTTCTTATAAACACCTATTTACACAAAAACATGTGGATGGTAGACTTATAAGAGTTGTGGATTCAATGAAAATAGGAACCAAACAATCCCCAGCATTTGTAACTCCACAGTAAGTTGTGTTTTTAACTGTGAAATGTATAATCAGACCAGCATATTTGAAAGGCTATTTTGGCAGAGTCAAAAGGATGGTTTGAAGAGATGAGATGATATCTGACAGATCAAGTAGAAAGTGGTTTGAATTTTTAAACTAAGATAATGAAGTACCATTAAAGAGGAGAGAGATTTTAGAGAGATGCAGGAGTTAGCAACCTCTGAATTTTGTGAACCATTTAATGCAGGAATAAGAAAAAGGAGAGGATGAGTAGAACTAAGAATCACATCTTTATAGTCACTGAGTGAGCTGGAAAATGCAGGAGGGGTGTCGGGTTTATCTGGGACTGACTTTTGTTTAAAATCTGTTATTGAAGGGCCTCCCTGGTGGTGCAGCGGTTGAGCGCTGCGCTGTGGAGCTGTCGGCAGCTGCGATGTGAGTTCGACACCCAGCCGGGAAGAATCCCACATGGTGCGGCAGACCTCTCCTGCCTCGCCCGCTGCTCCCCTCAGCAGTGTGTTTCTGATCTGCCTGTTCTGCTCCCCACTCTGTCTCTGGTGAACCCTCTCGCCGCCCCACACCTCTGGCCTGTACCCCAGCTTGTATGTATAAATAAATAAATCTTTAAAAAAAAATCTGTTATTGAAGTAACGTTGCCTCATCACATAAGTTCTAGGTATATCATTACCAATTAACATCTTCATATATTACTTTCAATTCACTGACTGAAGGGTAGGCGGAAGAATTATCAGGATTTTCCACCTCGGTGATGGGCCTCTGTAGGCCTAAACGTGCCTGAAGGCAGGCACCTGAAGAGGGGCATGGTGAGGCGTGGCCTGGGCGTGAGTGGAGGCAGAGAGGAGAGAGCAGGAGGAAGAAGAGCGCACCAGCAGCTGTGAGAACATGTGGCAGCAGCGGCAGCAGCGAGACCCTGAGACGCCACCAGAGAGCACAGAGGTGAAGATTTGCGGGAGGGCTAGGATGTCTGCCAGCTTCCTGTCCCTTCCCCCTCACTCTACCTGCCCTGCTTGCCTGCCTTGTACGTGGGTGCCTTGCCACGAACGATGTAATAAAAGCCTGCCAAAGCCACTGACAGCTCCAGGACTCATTCTTGCCCGTTTGCACGAATCATAGGGAAACTGCATTGGTGCCAGGCTGACAGAGTAGGCTGGCACTACACCCACCCCCAGATATTTAAAAATAAAATAATTTAATGTGACTTTTAGAGTACAATAAAATTTACAAAGTGAGTCAGCAATTTAGAATAACAAAAACATACGTATAGGAAAAATAGCATGATGCTCAGAGAGAGGATGAGACACAGAGAACATACTCAAGATTCAACATATTAGTCACGCGAATGAGTTTTCTGGCAACCAGTGCAAAGAAGGGATAGAAACACCTTGTGGGACCAATTTGTCTTCTCAAGAAAAGAAAATTGAATGACTGAGAAGTTTCTTTCAAACATGTTGAGTTTGATGCGCTGAAGTAATTTAGACAGAATATTAACTTAAAAAAATTGTGAATTTTTGCTTCAATTTAATAATTTAACACACTGACAACTTATAATTGCCATGAGGATTGGATAAATGGAAGCCAGAATTCCTGTGTTATGACAGAGTGAAGAGACTGGAAAGGAATATTTTTGAGAGCTGTACTTATTTTTAAATGTGGCTTCACCAATTTGAAGCAGATGATTTCTGACACTTAAAAAAAATCTAAGTTTCTATTTGATCATGTTTATTAACTCCAGGAAATTGCACAATAAGATATTTAGAAGATAACCTAGTCAAATGAAAAGAAAATCAGAAGTTTGGGTTTCCTTTTTCTTCTCTTTTATGATTTTTGCTATATTCCAGGTCTACAAAACTGTAAAATGTGGATTTCATCAGTTTTTTGGCAGGGAGCATTTGCAGGAGGTCATGTTTAGTAGGTGCATCAATCATTTGAAAGCTGGAAGTTTTGCGAACCTCAATGTAGCATACTGTACTAAAAGGATGAAAGTTATTATTAGCAAAAGGAACTTGGCTTTACTGACAAATGGTCAATAGAAAACATCTAATGGAAGAACTGACAGAGTGAAAGTAAATTATATTAACTTTGTGTGATAAGTTGTTATGTTGATGATAGTCTCCTCTATGAAATCCAATTGTTTTCAAAAATTGGAATCAACTTTCTCCTAGTTACTTAAAATTTATTTAAGACGAAAAGTTGAAGAGTGTAAGAAAAATGTTGACTATTCCATATTGTACATGTGCTGTGGGCATAGAGTATGCAGCCACTGGACTTTAAATGAGGAAGTTGGGACACAAGGTTTCCACCAAGCCTAGATGGGAAATGCCAGCTCAAGTGCCTTGGTTCAATCTTTAACAACTTTAAGAGATGGATGACAACTCAGGTGCATAATCCCAAATCAGTGTTTTTGCTGCACTATCTTAGAAAAATATCAAAATGTTCACTTTATGTTGCTTTTCTTCATTTTATTCCCCCATAACAAGCATGAGCATTTCAGAAGAAAAAAGCACTAATGCATGAAAATGTGTAAGATATAACCTTATCTTAGAAATATTGTAATGGTGATATGACAAATGCAAAGTAGGGAAATGTTATTTATTGGATAAAAATTTACTGAATTCAAGTCACCTTTCCCAGAGCAAAAGAGGATGGATGTATGAAGATATGACAACATCCCTGAACTCCGTTTCAGATTTCAAGTCAAAATTGTCCTTACTACAGGGCCTCCCTGGTGGCGCAGTGGTTAAGCGCTGCCCTGTGGGGCTGTCGGCAGCAGCGACGCAAGTTGGAAGCCTGGCCGGGGAGAATCCCACATGGCGCAGCAGACCTCTCCTGCCTCACCCACTGCTCCCCTCAGCACTGTATTTCCGTCCACCTGCCTGTTCTGCTCCCCACTCTGTGTCTGGTGAACCCTCTTGCCGCCCCACGCCTCTTGACTGTACCCCAGCTTATATGCATAAATAAATAAATAAATCTTTTTAAAAATTGCCCTTACTATAAATAATAAAGGCAGCTATGTTCTTTCCCACCATGATTCTCTAAACTTACCTTCTGCATGTGAAATGAAGATAGGATCTTTTGCAAACTAACATATACAACTTTTTGTAAAACAATTTTAGCCTGATAGTTAAGTTACTCAAAAGGTAAGAACATGGTTTGGGGAGTCAACCAGGCCTGAATTCACATTTCCACTTCACCCTTCCTTGGTTCTGTTACTCATACTTTGGTTCCACCCTTGTAACATGCCCACGAGATAATTATCTTCCCCTTTGCATAGTCAAAAGTCATAGATGACACAGCATGAAGGGTAGCAAAAGCCTGGCACACAGACATTATTTCTAATAAATTACAAATACACATACTATCAGCAGTACTTTGTCAAGTCCAGTTGGAAAAATTGAAAGCAGTTCTTATTTACAACTAGAATAAAATCAGTCTGGGCTGCAAATTACACGTCCTGCGAGACTAGATTGTCTTCTCCCAAATTCATAGCTCCCCTTACTTCTTAGCAAACTCCTTCACATTTTTTCTAGAACATAGAAATATATACAAAATTTATAATGTAACAATTAATATAGGATCATGATTAATGTGTTATATAGAGATTATCACATATGTTTGATTTTTCAGAACTTTTGATAAAGGTTTTATATTAACACTTATCTTCTAATCAACATTGTTTTATCTTTCTAATTTGTTTAGACCCTCTTAGAGGGCAAAGGTTTAACACATCTTATTTTGGGGCAGAATATATTAATTCTAATTTGCACCGCATGTGAATGAGAAGTTAATTACTCTTTTTGGACTAAAGATACAAGTTGATTTTTTGTAATTATTATTTTTCTAATATTACAATATGTGCAACCAGAGCCAATGAGTGGGAATGCTTAAGTAGCAAACTATTAGAAAGAGAAAGAAAGACTGTCATTTATTTATCTTGGCCTTACTTCCCTTCTAGTTTCTGCTCTCTATTTCTCCTCCTCCTTGGTCTTACCCTATCTCAAGACCAGCACACCCAGATACCATCTGAAATATGTGCATGAGGTATTTTTAGCTTTTGAGAAAATGTTGCATTTTTGGAACCCATAGTGGAAAAGAGACATTAAAAAAACCCAAGGCTCAGAGATTAAATGATCAGTTGCTCAGCTACCAAGAAGTGGAGCAGCAATTAAATACTCTAATAATTGAAGACAGTTTTACTCTGGGTATTTTTTTCTCCTAATGCTAATGATTCACACTGAAGATCCCATATGTGTTTGGACAACTACCGGGTGTCTTAGATTCATCGCACAGTTTGTGTTTTCTCCATTATTCAGGAGAAGGGTGAGTCAGGGACAATCCTGGACCCCCTCCCACAGCGGGTGTCAGTGATTTCTGAGAGGAGGTGTTCAAGGCCAGATGTAAACAGCTGAAGTTCAATAGCCAATGGTGACAGTCCTTGTGTGGGAATTGTTGCTTTAACCTCACAAAAAATTTTTTTTTCCATCTATAGTAGGTATCTAAGAACAGGATGGAATAACGTCACAATCCAGGGTCAAAAAGTGGTGTAGAGGCTAAGTCTTAGCGCTATCATGCTAGCACAGCTAGCTGCTACCTGAGTTCGAGCCCCGGCCAGGGAGCTGACCCATATGACCCACAGACCTCTCCTGTCTCCTCGCTGCTACCTTCAGCAGTGAATTTCAGTAGATGTGACTATTCTGCTCCCCGCTATCTCTGGTGAGTCCCCTCAACCCCTGCACTCTGGCCTACACCCCAGTTCTTCTACGCATAATTTAAAAAAAAGTGGAAATGAAAAAGAAACAGATAAAATACACAAAAGAAAAATAAAAACAAAAGCAGAAATAGTCTCTTCCTACCTTTAATCACTTTACCTCTGAGCTTCTAGAATACATTCACTTAAACTTTTGCTCCTCCTATTCAGTGCCAGTTAGAAACATCTAAAATCCTAGTAGAATAAATGACATTCAAAATTGGATGCACCTTATTTTCCATTTATGCAGAGAAACTGATTACCCAGTAGCTTTCTATTTCAAATGCTCCTTCATCAGTCTTTAGTTTATACTGAAAAATACATTAACTTGGGTAAAAATAAGATTAACTATATTTAAATAATGCAAGAATAAACAGGATGTTGGAGCTAACAATAGGTCTAGATTATTTAATGGTTCTACATGTCAGTTTGAAAACATCTCTTCAACATCTAAAAATAATGTTAACACTTCATGCACAATGTGGAAAACAATGAAAAGATGGTCCTAATAAGATCTCCACAAACCAACACAGATACGAACATGCCTGGATGTCATTAAGTCTGTGTTTGACAGTTGAAATCGTAGCTTACATTCAAATTTTTGATCGTTGATGCATGATCAAAAGTAAGTCTACTTTCTCTCCTTTTAACAAGAACATGTTTTTTATTACTGCATAGTCTTCATTAGTATAAACGGCTAATTATTGACACAGAATATCCATTAAATATGTCAAGGTTACCTAAGAATTCTCCTGCCATTAGATATATATTTCCAAACATTCTATAAGTAGTGTTTATGATACTATTGTGATTATAGAAAAATAGAAAACAATTCATTTAGTTACTTCTCCATTATGCAAACATCTTGTTATACAAGTCCATTTTACTTCTAAACTAAAAAACAGAATCCCACCCTTCTTACTATTGGGAATATAATATTGCTTTAGATTTCCACTCAAATTTGAAAGACTGAACACAGACTGGTGGAAAAAACAACATCTTATGCTTTCCAAAGAGAGCCTTTTCATTAAATATTATTGCTAATACGCACTATCAGATGAGAACATTTGGTTCCAACCGGGCAGGTAGCATCCGATTACCTTCATTTCTTCCTTCAGAAATTCCCTGTACAACTCTCCCTCCCTTCCTTTTTGGAACCAGTTTGCAGGCGGCTCTCTATTTTGCAGAAGGGAAGCAAAGCAGGCAAGCCATCCCAGAGATGATGGCTGACAGGCCTCCTGCTGCCCTCTCCATGAGTACAAGTCTCAGCACTAATTCTCTCCCCTAAAGTGTGACCAACATAAGAACTTCCTGTGGTTCCTCCCCAGTGACAAACCGCACATTCAAATATGTGAGTGGATAAAGAGAATGAGCAGGAGACACAGATGTGATGTCCTGAACCCCAACTGTTCGTGGTAAAGTGTACTTTTCAGATAGAGGTTCTTAGGGAAGTTTTTCTTCAGAAAAGATTACTCCTAATAGGATCTTAGAAATATCTTAAAACATTTTCCCTGTTAAGTCATGACTGGGGGCAGGAAGATTACAAATATGCAGAATATATAACTGGAATAAATATAGAGTTGAGCCCAGATTTGATGAGGCTTCAGGCTTCTTGGGGTTAGTTCCTGAATCTGGGACAAGAAGATTGCGCCCAATCGGAATTCTGTAACACAGCCCACCACGCGGATCGCTGGGAGCAGGGCCAGCTCTAGGCCGTACCGCTTCTTCGGCGAGGCTTGTCAGCGAAGCTGCTCTATTCTCGGAATTTTTTCCTCTCCAATCAGGCAGTAGTGCCCTCCTTTCCTCTTTTGTAATCCCCAGGTCAAAACTAAAATGTGAATGGCTGATGACAGTTTAAAGTGTTACACCTCCCGCGGGGCAGAGGATTCGAATTGGCATCTGAGCTTTAACTAATGGGTGAAGTTCTGCAGGAGAAATCCCAAGTATCTGGGGGATGTTCTTTTTATACAAAGGGCAGGGGCAGCAGATTTTGGGGGAGCACCGAAGCCGTCCCAGTATGTGATCACACATCGGCACATGACCTTCCACTGTGTTTATTTTTAAGGCCCCAATCTTGTAAGTACATACTGCTTGACAACAATATTTCTTTGGGTGGGGGGGTGGGAGAGAGATGTCTTTTCAGCAAACTAAATTCCCGAAGCTAGAGGCGGAAACTAGTCTATTCTCTTTGTCTTCTATTGGCTCAGATTCGCGTGTGGGATCGGTAGAAGGAATATTAACTTGAGGAGTCAGCTTTCTCTATACATGTAAGTCACATCTTGGGCAGGTGAGTTAAATTTTCCCAGTCTGAAAATTTTAAACAATAGCTTCCGCCTTTCAAACTGTTGTATGGATTAAACATAATAATATACATCCATTTCCCCCCGTGCACTAAACAAGAACCCCATAAATGGTACCTCTCTTTCCCCTCGGTTACACACTTAGGTTTCTTGGACCGAGGAACTTTAAAAGTAATGGGTATTCATATTTCTAGCTGGTGTGTCAGTAAGTCTGTGTTTTAGCATCAAGATTTAATGACAGTATTCCCGGAAAATAAACACAAAATATGCTTTAAATGATTATTGCACCATTTTCCTTATGAACCCTCATCCCTGTGTCCATTTGAGAAATCTGAATTGTGTCTATCTACGTTTATGATGTAACACTCCCCTGGTGTTTGAAAGCGAAATAGTGGCCAGGATTAATATGAAGGAGCTGACTGGGATTGGTCTGAGCAAATTTTATCTTAAATATTGAAAGACGGAACAGCAACCATTAATTTTAGTGTGAATCAGGAGACTGCATTTTTGCCTGCAACTTCAAAAAATTATCTAAGTGCCATATGACTCAGGAGACAACGCACTAAAAATCTTGATTTTTCCAACCTTAATAAAATAGCCCAGAAAATGTGACAGAGACAGCACTTTTAGCATTGTGCTACTGGGGTCTTTTTTCTAATTCCTGTTTCCCCAAATAGATGCCAAACATCAAAACAATCTTTAAATTACAGCCCACGGTGATCATATCTAGTGTGACTAGACCAGTAGTTCCTGATCCTGAGAATGTACCTCAGTCAGCTGCTGGGGAAGTTAGAGATACAGATTCTTGCCCATCGTTTGAGACTAAACTGCAATCCCTAGGTGACAAATATGTACCTTTATGCAAAGTAACCTTCCCCAGTAATTCTCATTAGTAGCTAACTCTGAAAACATTTCTGTAGAACTTGTGATAGGCCTGACAGTTCTTATATAAATGAGAAACTCCCTGAGTTTTCTAGCGCAGACTAATCCTCCAGAGGGACGGGAGGAGAGGAGGAAAGTGGGCAAGTGTGGAATGTGAGCAAGGGCTCACAGGGGATGCTAAATATTTCCCCACTTCCACAATATTACCATAAATGAGCCCATTCTATCTCGTTTGTAGTTGAAGATCTGAGTGTCTTTCCCCAGTTGTAGCATGGAGGGTAAATCAGCCTTTTCACACCACTAAACTCTGGCTATCACCTATGACCTTGATTGTGTTAATGCAGAAGGCACTGGGGAGTGTGAGCATGGGGCACACGTGCCTGACTGTGGATACCTGGAGTCAGGTGTGCGTGTATGTGTAAGTGTGCACCCTGAGCCGTGAGGTGGGATAAAAGCAACAGTGGCTATGAGAGGGTGAGTGGCGTGATGCAGAAGAGGTGAGAGCATAAGATGACATGTGAGAGGGCCTCCCTGGTGGCGCAATGGGTTGAGTCTCGGTCTCTGAAGCTGTCCGCAGCCACCGCAGCACGAGTTTGATCCCCGGCCAGGGAGCTTCCCATGTGGTGCAGCAGACCTCTCCTGTCTCACCCGCTGCTCCCCTTGGCAGTGTATTTCAGTTGATCTGCTGTTCTGCTTCCCACTCTGTCTCTGGTGAATCCTCTCACCACCCTACATCTCTGGACTACACCCCAGTTCTTGTGTGCATAAATAAACAAATCTTAAAATAAAAAAAAAGAGAGAGAGATGATGTGTGAGAGAGGCAGAAAAAGAGCACAGAGATTACAGGGAGCTGGGAGGCTTGGTTGCCTCCTCAGCTACCCAGCCCCAGAGCACTGCCTGTCTGCAGGCTTGCCAGTGCATGGGATTTATGGATTCACTCATGGGAGAGCTTTTATATGAGTGGGGTCTCTTTCTACAGGCCACACTGCCAGAGACGAAGGATGCACGTTCAGGCTGCTAGACCTTGTTGCAGCTCCGCCAACTGCCTCTCTCCTTGTGCAAGACAGACAGCCACACAACAAGGACACCTGCTCCAATATGCAAGGAACGTTCCACTGTGTGAAGGTTCTGAGCAAGGGGTAGAAAATGACATAAAGGGCAATGAGGAAAGGACCCAACCTGCCAGTAGCCCACCATCTGGTTGTGATCCTAACAAATCTACGGAAAAACATTTTTGATGAAGAAAATGAATAATCCTAAATAGGTGGCAAAAAAAAAAAATGTTTCATTCATCAAACTTAAAATTGACTGTATGGCTTGTCATTACAAAGGACACATATTACAGTATCTCCCATTATGAGAAAAAAAATCCCATGAATTTTTAATAGCGTACCTGTTGGGCAAACATCCCAGGCTGGGTTGGTGCATTGTTGATTCGGGCAGATGGAAAGAGAATTTGGGTGCCTTCTTATCTCGAACAGGCCTTTAGTGCTGACGCAGGGGACCAGACACAGTAGGCCAGCAGGCAGGGAGGCAATAACTGAGCCCCCGAACCTCAGAATGACACCCCGAATGCCAGAGCTGAGGGGCCTCTCTTAGCCCTCGGTTCTCGGCGCAGGTAGCTGTCATCATAGGTGCCCGTACTCGCCCTCCCAAGTGCTTCTTGCATTAACACATCACTTGCGTGGAACGCAACCTGGGAGGAAAGTAAGGCAGCAGGTGGTAGCTGTAAAGGTGAGGGGTAGGAGATGAAAAGCCTGATTCACTCCATTTTCCCTGCAATACCTTAACGTTACTCCCTCCAAAGCAATAAAGGATCTGACCAATTTCTCGTTGCTCTGAAGTTTCTTCCCTGCAGTCTTAGGGGTTTGGCTGTGCTTGACCATTAGCTGTGGGACTTGGCATGTGAGAGCAGCCCCTTTGCAAACGTCCCAGTAGCAAGACAGATTAACTTCATCTACCTGTGGGTCTTTTCCTTTTGTAGGTCTTGTAAAGCACTTAATTGCTACTTTGAAATATTTGCTACGCCAGTCTCAGATCTGTGGCCTTCTGTTCTGTTTCTGTGCTTTCTGCATGCGCAGTAACTCAGGTTTCAGTAGTGAAGCAGACAGACGGTAATCTCTTAAAGGCATTTAAATGGCAATTAACCTTAACAAGTTTAGTGTTAACTAGGTGTATAACTCACGTGAAGAAATGAAAGGAATCGCAGTTATGATGAAGCCAGCACTGCTGCTCCGGCAGCGTCGACAACTTACATCTTCAGCCTAATCAATTGCAAGGTGCTTTTGAATTCCAGAGGCATTAAAAAGTGAAAAGCAAAACCATTTGATATTTTTCTTTCTTTCTGGCTTCTTTCAAAAAAAAGTGAAAAGCATACATCCTAAAATCAATTCAAAATGGTCACTTCATCATAAATAGGAAGGTTTTTATGGGATGTCAAGGAAAAGCATCATAGAGGGGTTCACTTTGAGTTCTTTGAGGTTAGGTTAAATGGTTGCAGAGGAGAAGGAAGATAATTCCAGGAGATAATCACACCAGCAAAGCGAGCAGTGGAGAGAAAGGGGGAGCTGCTGGGCGCATAGGCATGGGGAACGTGGCATTTAAAGCCTTGCTGTTAGGATCTAGAGGCTTTTACTATGGTACACAGAAGATGTGATGCTTTCTACAGCCTTTATGGCAAATAGCAAATTCCAACAGAACCCAAGACTCTTAGGCAACTGGCCTGAGTGACTGTTTCCATTGTGCTTTGCTGTAACATATCTGCCTCGCACACTGTCTGGAGGGCCCATCTGTTTGCATCCAGGTTCTTCTGTTTGACTTCTCTCAATGTGCAAAGACAGTAGGGATGCCCGTTTCACGACCAATAGTTCTTTCTGTGAGACCACCGCAAACAACAACAAAGCACCCGGTAGCTCGGGCTTTCTGGAGTGGAAGCAGGTGTGATTTGGTTGTTTGTGACTGTCAGATTCCTGGGCAGCCTTGAGAAGAGCTGAGCTATTAGTGATCACTTCATGCAAAAAGAAGGAGCAGAGCCATTAAAGGCTACCAGTGTGACACAGGTGTTGAATTACTTTTCTCAGTGTGTTCTATTCCGCGCTTTCCAGTACCCAGACGATGAGGTGGTGAGCCCGAGTGTGCCCTCTGCATGTCTATGTGGCATTATTCATGAGGTTAGACACCATCTCAGCCAAGTCGTGGTTTGTCTCACTTTAGTGAAGCATTTCTTTGAAAAATTTCAGGTACTGTAATTGCATTTTAAAGATACATAATAAATTGCTATTAGGTTCCGTTGAGGAGGTTTGCTGAGGTGTGAACTGGCCATTTTGTTCCTTTCTCTTTTATCAATAGTTGCCATAAACCCCACAGTCGTTGGAAGACAAAAAAGATGCACCGGAATATCAAAGGCTGTAGGTTTATTACTATACATTATGAATAATTTAACGCAATAACAAAATAACGCGCTGATAAAAGCCAACAAGTAATATTCTATTCATAGCTGACTGGATAATCAAAGCCATTGTAGGTGCTTCTTCTAATACTAATTTAAAATTTGCATTGTGGCTTTCTGCCTTCCCAAACGATAACCTCCTCTTTGATGAGTTATATTGTACACCCTTTAGAGTTCTTTACAATTGGGTTCAAAAGTCCACTTTCTCTAGAAGCAACTGAGAGAAAATAATTCATAGAAAAGGAGTGAATTTGCCTTAACCAGTTCACCTCTTCTGTAGCTGATTGGTCTGGGATTTGAAATTCTAGTCTCTACTGGTGTCTGCTAGAAGCTTCCCAGTGGCAATACTGACCTTAGGATACAACTACATGATATCCTAGTGTCCCAGAAGAGTCATTGGAATTAGGTCATTGAGAATTGGCAATCAACAAGTATGCCATAAATTTATGGTGGAAACTGTTGGCACATATTTTACAGCCTGCTAACCATCCCCAATTGCACATGGTAGACGGGCTCCAGCCCCAATGTGTTATCTTCTCTAAGTCTGTCTACCAGAAGAATTAGATGTTTTTCCTCATTGTTCTCAGATATTTTGCTTTGTCTTTAAAACACTATTTACCACCTCTGGCAACAGGATATAAAATCCTACTGGAGAAAGCTCAACCAACCTCTCTTTGACTGTTGAATCACTTTTGTTTCCAGCAATCACTGCCTTCTAGCATACATAAAGGGGGGGAATCCTCAAGGTCACCTTCAGTTTTTACAGTGATTTAGATACTTGGGAAGATAGGATACCTTTTTGTTAAGGACTTACAAATCATTCATTTCATTAATCACAAGGGACTAGTTTAGGTATTGGGGGGCAGTGAGAGAGATACCCCATATTCTTCTCTCAGTCAGAGCATGCCCTGATGAAAAGAACCACAGAACTCAAATCAGCAATCACAAAATAGGTGTCAGAGAGGCTAGGAGACAATTGCTGAGGGAAATCTCTCAGGACCCCTTAGCAGGTAGAGGAAGAATGGAGATTGCAGAGACAGCTTCTATGGACTAGGGCTTGGGAGCAGCACATCTACCCTATCTCTGCAGCCTCTGGCAGTCTCACTTCCAGCTCAGAAATTACTAATAGTTTTTAGTGGAGCACAGTCCTTTATCTGATCACCAGGACATTCTTATCTGAGCATTTAAATCTGCATGTCAGTCAGTGACAGCATCATAGAATGATGCCATCTTTCAAGTAATCAAAGCAGAGAATCTCTGAAATCAGGTGATAAAATATACAAGTAATGAGATTGATTTCTTCCTGTTTCTCCCAGAGCAGCTGGATCAGAAAGGACTCCACAAAAAAAGCAAACCTAAGCCCTTTCAGAAATGGCTGGGGTTGTGCACTGTGCATTTTCCTTTAAATTTAGATATTAGCTCAAAAATATTTGAAGCTAGTCAATAGAAAACAGAATTGCCTAAAGAAGAGAGTGCATGGGCACTATTCAATATGCAATCCTCCAGACTGGCAACAAAGCCATTACAATTGTGCCTTTTCATTTTTCTTAAGAAAAGCTTCAAGTTAAATTTTAGACTGAAATATAGATATTTAAACTATTTGGATTCATTTTCTACAACCATGAAACTTGAAGCTTATTTGTCAACCATCAAATATCTTGTGAAATGACAACAGAGAATACACTATTTTTACCTCTCCTAACTTTGTGAAGAAACTACATATGGTTTATGTATTAAATAAGTACTTATTGCATTGATGCTTTTTACAAGATTCCGGATTATCCCTAGAGGATAAAATAGAAATGAAGAGGACCAAAGACTTCAAGTCTAGGAATTTATGAGAGATTAAGGCTCATAAGGTCTTCATGTTACTCTTTTTTTTTTTCTTTTAAGATTTATTTATTTATGCACACAAGCTGGGGTACAGGCCAGAGGCGTGGAGTGGCGAGAGGGTTCACCAGAGTCAGAGTGAGGAGCAGAACAGGCAGATCGATGGAAATACACTGCTGAGGGGAGCAGTGGGTGAGGCAGCAGAGGTCTGCTGTGCCATGTGGAATCTCCCCAGCCAGGCATAGAACTCGTGTCACCACCGCTGACAGATTCGCAGAGCAGAGCTTTAACAGATGCGCCACCAGGGAGGCCCCATGTTACTCTTTTTGTTTTCTAAAACGCATTTAAATAGCAAAATTTACATTAGTAAGTTATATGTAAATAGAAAGTGTCCTCTGCTGTGCTCTGGGAAAGAAAGAGAAGGACATCCATCTGACACCTGCTATGGGTTTGTCACTCAGGTACTTTACAAACATTATCAGATAGATAGACGGATGGATGGATGGATGGATGGATGGATGGATGGATGGATGGAGATATCTATATCAATCTAGTTTTTTTAAACCAATTTCAAATTTACAGCCAAATTAACATAGCAGCCCCAGAGACCTTGGTCACATTTCACTCACTTCCCCAAAGACGCCCTTTGCAGCAGAAGGCCCTAGTCTCGTCTCTCCTTAACTTCCACAACTTTGACATTTTTGAAGGTTACGGGTCAGTCATTTTGTAGAATGATCATCAGTTTCGATTTGTCTACTGTTTTCTCATGATGAGATTCAAACTCTGCACCCTGGTCTGAGACCACACAGAAGGCAGACCTCATACTTGTATCTGCGCCCTGCTAGTGGCACAAGGAATCTATATGTTCCCATTTGAATCTCATTTCAGACAAATTTCGCTCATTTTCTTATGATCACGAGAATACAAACTCTACATAAAATGCCAATATTGCCCATTGGTTGACTATGCCAAAGGAAAATTCAGTACAGCTCCCCTGTCCATGAGCTACTCGAGCTCACTGGCTTGGAGTCATTCCTCCACTTTCTGTTTGCACATCTGAATAGTAGTGATCTTGCTTGCATGTTTCAGATCATCTTTGGATTCCCACTGCCACATAAGAACCTCTTCATAAACCTAAACCTCCATTTGTTATTAAGGACATAGTCCAATGTGGCATAGATAGAAAATTAAATGTGAAAAGAGATTTTTGACCCAAGCCTGTTATTTTAGTATTAATTGAGTGACAAAATACATTGGTATGTAAAGCCTTTCTATGTGAGATATTTAAAGCAAACATCTTGAATATGTCATTGAATGAAACAAAATTGTTTAATTAACAATTAACAAGTATGAATCACAGTGCTTTTTAAATATATGGCTTTGAAGATTCCTCTGGATGGCTTTCGTTTCCTAAATTTACTTTCACTCTGCCTATATTATCTGTAAATATTGAAAACCTTGTCATCAGGATGTTCTGTTGATACTAGTCCTGGGGTAAATATTAAAGACACTGAATCCTATCTACAGTCTGTCATTGACTAGCGTTCTGAGTGCTTTTATTCATTTCAATGCCTTACTTTTCTACAGAATCAAGTGAATATCTCTCCTTGCTTTTCCACATAATATTAGGAAATTGGTTAAATAGAGAAATCAGAATATGAACAGATGGGGAGTCTTTGTTTTCTCTTCCTTCATCTTTTCTTACTTTCCTCGTCCTCCTCAACTCCATCTCGCTGTCCTATGTCCTATACTAATGTCCTATGCCAGGCAGCTTAGAGTACAGGGAACATTAATTACTCTCATGATGGAAAGGTAACCCAGTCTCTTCTCTGAAGGCACTAGGGCATCCTATCAACTGCCCTCCCCAACAGTTCTTTACTCCCCATCTTTCCTTCTCATCATGTAATGATATTTAAGGATTTGGAGGACTCTGACCTTGGAAACAACAAGGCATACACTATGGAGGGCACTGCCAGCTGTTTGGAGAAGAATGTCAATTTGATTCTGCAAGAGGGCTTTTCACTTACGAGACACCAGTTCTAATATTTCAATAGGCTCATTGCTAAGACAGACTTAATTTTTTCAATAAGTCTCCAATTGATCAAATACCAAACATTATCATGCAAAGCTCTATGTCAGGAATTGGGATGGGAATACAGAGATAAATAAAACTCAGTTTTTATCTGCTATCGAGATACTTATAGTAGGAGGAACAGATTACAGAGTAAAAAAACTGTTTTCAGAAATATGTTGGCTTGTTCTCTTCCCATATAGTCAGAATCGTCTGGTAAAAAATATATATTTATTCTAAAAATATACTCTCTCAAAATTTATGAGCCCAGATCTTGAACAAAAATCACTTTATATGTACCAATGGTCCATTGAGAACAAGTTTTGCTCTGTGTACATGCTTCTAATTTTGCTGGCATCTTACACAGTCAATTCAACAAATAAAATTCAAAACTTTATCTGGTTAAAAAAAAAGTGAAGAGAGAGTAGAAAAATCATTGAATTTTAAATGAGTTAAATTTCCATTCATCTCAGTGAAATTTAAAGCAATTAAATTACTATAGTTTTAAAAGGTTGGAAAATATATCTACCCTTGCCAAACCCCAGTATGTGAGATTTACTATCCTTACTACTTCAAAAAAAAAAAATCTCACCTGTCGATAGATGGTAGGATCAGGAAGATATGGTCAGTGCACACCATGGAATACTATTCAGCCCTAAGGAAAGAGGAAACGCCACCATTTTCAGCAAAATGGAGGCAACTAGGAGAATTGTGTATAGTAAAGCAAGTCAGAATGACAAGTTCTGGACATGACAGATGATTTGACAAAGTAAAATACAAAAACTAGGAGACATTAATAAGTGAGTGTTCTGAGTTTAAGTAGGGGGAGGGGAAAAAGGGATGGTGGGGGTGGATAAAGGTGATGGTGGTGGGAAAGAAAGAAAACAAGCTCCTTATAAAACAAGCAATTGGTAGAGTGGTGGGTAACAGGAGAAAAGCTTCATTATCCTGGAATCAGGAAAGATTTTTCAATCATGTCAGAAAAAGTACTACCTTTACAATGAGAGAAAGGAAAATAATTGTAGAATTCAAAACAAACTTAATCACTTTTTAATTAACTTATTAATACCTGACTATAGTATAAGCTAAAGGAAGTCAAAGATCTTTTGTTTTTTACAACTTGAGGATGATATTAAAACTCATTCCTCTTATTTAGTGCTTCACAAAGCAACACATATTTTTACTGAACATAAACTATAAATGTTCTTGTTGGTTTTACTATTCTTTGTACTAGAAGAAAATATTACACAGATGCTTAGTTCAAATCAATAAATGGTCATTATCATTTAAACTCACGTCTTTGTTTGTGACCCTTTTATTAGGGAGATGCTGCCTCTTTGATGGATCTTGCCTTAAAGAATCGTTACGTCCACAGAATATGGTTCATAAGGTCTATATTTCAATTCTAGTTCTTTCTCTCTGTCGTGTAAAATCGGGAAAATACTGTCTGTTCTTTTAACTCTGTTGTGAAGGTTAAAATGACAGTTGCATCTAAATGAATTAGTTGATCCTAGAACTGAGTAAATGATAAATGAATACATGCTAAGTAATGTTAGAAGGAGTTTTTCCCCCCCAACCCTTTTACTATTCATTGAGAAACTCAGCACCCTTTCTAGTAAGTCAACCCATTTAAGATTTAAATAACAATTTTATAAATAAAAATGTAACCTAGTAGTTACAAAATCTGTGTGATATTTTTTTAAAGGTTTATTTATTTATGCATACAAGCTGGGGTGGGGTGGCGAGAGGGTTCACCAGAGACAGAGTGGGGAGCAGAACAGGCAGATCAACCTAAATGCACTGCTGAGGGGAGTAGTGGGCAAGGCAGGAGAGGTCTGCTGTGCCATGTGGGAATCTCCCTGGCTGGGCATCGAACTCACGTCGTCGCTGCAGACAGCTCCACAGTGCAGCGCCTAACCGCTGTGCCACCAGGGAGGCCCTGTATGATTTTTTAAAAGCCACACTGAGCTTAGGGAAGGTCCCTAATCCTCTGGGATTTGTCTTGTTCAAATCACAGCCTTATTAATGGTGGGGAAAGTATTATAGGACACGTATGTATTTTGATCTTAGTCTTGAAGTGTCTGCTTCAAATTCAGGATCATTTCCAATGTTTTCAACTTCTCTGAAGTAAAAAGCCTTTTATTACAGCATCAGTGTGTGTCCTGCTTGAGAACGATGCTTCCATAATGGTCCTGGACCGAATTCTGCCACTGTGTCCACTTAGGTACAGATTATCTTCTGTTTTCTTTTCCTGGGGGTTTCTTGATGGCTCCCTGAGAAATGTTCTTTCTGAATTTTACAAATCTCTTAAACAAAGGAGCATCTCACTAGCTGGGGTCAATGGCACAAACAGGGTCTTCCATTTGGGGGAGGCCAGGAGTGCCCTGAGAGGTGACAAAGGAACACTGGCCTTCCCCAGACATGTCCAGGAAAGCTGCAGTCTTCATGTGCTCTTCAGCAGAGGTGGGGAGTGAGAGGTTCAAGGCTAACTTTAGCCTGCAGATATTTCCTGTGGGACCCACACCGTCTTTTCAAATATTTAAAATTGTTCACATCTCAAAGTTAAGAAACTTCATATAAAAATCTGGGTTTCTGACTTTTCATACAAAATCAGAGGGGGTCCTCCCTGGTGGCCCCGGGGTTAAGTCTCAGCGCTACCATCATTACGGCCTGAGTTCGATCCCCGGCCAGGGAGCTTCCCACATGGCGCAGCAGACCTCTCCTGTCTCACCTGCTGCTCCCCTCAGCAGTTTATTTCAGTCAATATGCCTGTTTTGCTCCCCACTCTGTCTCTGGGGAATCCTCTCACCTCCCTCCCCCACACCTCTAGCCTGTACCCCAGTACTATGCAAAAATAAATAAAAATCTAAGGAAAAATATCAAAGGGGGCCAAACCGGTTCCAGGTACCCATGCTGGGGAGCTGATAGGGGTCCTATTGCACAGGTGGAGACATGAGTCCTGGCTGACTTCCGGGTGCTACTCTTGTCCAGCTGTATTCCTTAGGCAAGTTCCTTACCTTCCCTGTGCCTCAGTTTCCTGGACCTGAAAATTAATATTGTAACAATAGTTCCTCACCCAGATTGATGTGGAGATTGAATAAATTAATATCTGTAACTACACAGACGGGAGCCCCAGCCATAGTAATTTGCAAAAGTACTAGCGATGCCATTGGCTGATTTGGTAGGACCACCGGCTTTTTGATTTGCCCCAACCCACCTGCCCTGTTTCAGTAAATAGCTTGTAACTTGTAGATGCTTGAATTTTTAACTCTTTGGACTATCACCATTTCCTCCCTAATCATGAGGTGTATAGAGGCTAACCAAATTCCATACTCTATAATAAACAATTAAAAAGCTAAAAAGTTTTTATGAGAAAAAAAAAACCTACCATTTATTAAGATATCTAAGCCACCGGCGTTCCTGGTGGCATGGCGCAGCCGTTAAAACGCTGCGTTGTGGAGCTGTCGGCAGCAGCGATGCCAGTTCGATGCCCGGCCGGGGAGCTTCCCACATGGCGCGGCAGACCTCTTCTGCCTCGCCTGCTGCTTGCCTCAGCAGTGTATTTCCGGCGATCTACCTGTTCCTCTCCCCACTCTGTCTCTGGTGAACCCTCTTGCTGCCCCACGCCTCTGGCCTATACCCCAGCTTGTATGCATAAATACATAAATCTTAAAAAGATAAGCTATCTAAGTTACCATTTGGAGGTCATATATGGATTTTACAATCATTTTAATTGTAATAGCCAGATTATAGAATTTGAGAGTCAACATTTCACCATAGATAAAGCCAGCTTTCCAACGACCAGGCAAACTTTTGGTCCCTTTTGCTAATTTTAGATTTCTGTTGTGAAACTCTGAGAACAGAATTAAAAACTGGATGTGAAAGCAATAATGTTTCATGCTGAAAAGGACGTAAAATTGATTTTCTGCTAAGAGCTCAAATGTTCAAATTTCAAAAACTCCTAAAAGTGATTATGATAAATAATCATTCCACACTTTCCCACATTGCGGTTTCATCAGCTCTTCCTTCCCCAAAGCAGTGGGTTGGAGAGGAGTGCTGAGTGAAGAGACAGGATCCCCAAATTCCAGCTCTGACACCCCCCACTAAACACCTGCACATCCACACCCCTTAACTCTCCCAGAAAGACCTGTGGTCTCATCTATAAAACAGAGAATCTCTGTATATTGAACAGTAGTGATCTGAACATTAATTAAATGGATTAAATGAAGACTACTAAAATATTTCAATCAACTGCATAAGGTTAGTGGTCATTTTTTTATTTTGCAAAGATTCAGTAAAATCATTGAACTCATCATGTAAGGAATTTAACATTCTTTACTTTTTACTGTTCAAGTTTATTCACATTTTCTTAAATATTCAGCATATCCTGTTAAGCATATATTGCATCTTATGAAAAACAATGTCCTAAATAAAGTAGAAAAAAATCAGCAGGATCTATTCCCAAAGGTCAAACTCTATTTATTTTTTAATCTCCTGAAACGAAAAGGTAATAGAATTTGACATTGGGCCTCGATGTGCTTCCCAAACTAGTGTTATTGGTAAAAAGCAGTGCTTTCTAGTGGTGAGATGTTAAAAAATAAAAAAAATCACCCATTCATTATTCCGGACAGATGAGAAACCTCTCCTGGGAAACAAGTAAAAATGTACTGCAAAGAAAAAGCTACAATACACTGTCAGCAACAATTTGCCTTGGCAGGTGATGGACGATGTGATCTAATAGTTGCTTTTATTTCTAATTTCTATGATTCTGTATTTCCAAGCCTCATCTAGTTCTTTTAACCCAAGTCTCATACATACTGAGCTGCAGTCTCCCAGTGTCAGAGCTACTCTCCAGGGTTATCAGGTGCTTCTGGAAAATGCATTAACACTTTGTTTAGTGGGTTAACTCTTTTAAGGTGATGATGAGTTCAGAACTAGTCTTATGTATTTGCATGCAAAATAGGATCATTCTTACGAGCTGAATCAGACTGTGTCTCTCTCCAGGGTCAAAATCAGCCAAGATCTGAAGTTCTGCCTAGACTGCTGTCATTATATTTTAGTTCTTAGGGGTCACTGCCCCCAGATTAGCAGAAACTCGCTTTTCCCAAGCTCTGCGGCTGGCATATCTGCTACTATAGGGATGTAACTTCAAAATGCCCAGGATTCCTTAGGATTCACAGGGTAAAAATGAAGTTCATTAAGATGATCAACTTCACCAAAATCCCACATATTTTGGAAACAATGACTTATTTAGTGCCTATTTGTATAGGCCACTGGCCTAGGGCCTGAGAATACAACCCCGAACCACAGCACACACATCCTCTGACCTCAAACAACAAATCTGATAACTGAGGAAATGTGTCCAACAGCTAGACAGTGATGAATGCTACAGAGAATAATAAAGGTGACAGTAGCAGGCCATGTATTAAATAAAGTTAAATTTAGTTAGGCTGAACAGGGCCTTGTTATTCTTATAAGTGCCACATGGTCCTATTTTTATTTTTACCTGTGTGTTTCACACTCTTTTACTCATCTTTGTATCTCAGAGACATAATCAACATTGATGACCCGAAGGACATGCAACACATCTTCTTTTGCAAAGCTCAATCCCAGACACCTGAATCTACTGTCTACCTTTAGCGAAGATAAAGTTGGAGGTGTCTGATTCTTAGAAAAAACACAAAACACAAGTTCCATGGCAACAAGGATATTGCCTGTTTGGTTCACAAACCTATGTGCATAGAACTGGCTTGCAGAACAGGCTAACGAGCCATTGACACATTTGCACATGACAATCCAGATGTGAGTCAGAGAAAAGGAAATTCAACTTGCCCTTACCAGTTGGGTGCTATGCTCCCACTTTCTGGAACCTGCCGATGTAGAAGAATGCAGATTATTGTGTCCTTCTGTGTCTGATGAGATATGGAATTCTGTTATTCCATGGAGGGAATGGAAGCAACAATCACTGCTATAAAAATTGAGTATGTGTGGAACACAGTTGTGCTCTAAAGTGATTGACCTCTCAGCTTAAATTAAGAAAACAAAAACAAACAAAACAACCCACAGGCTCGTGTTGACAATTATAATGGCATTTCTCTACGTAATTACTTGGAACACAAAAATCCCAGTGGAAGAGAGAGGGGTCAGAACTTAATACTTTTAGTGGTCATTATTGCTCTTTTAAAAATTAATATCAATGAATTTCAGATGGTTTCCTCTAGAGAAAATTTTCCAAGGGATGATAATAAAAGGGAATGAGAAAGAGGGAAGGAATCTGCGAGTAACTGGAGGGCGGGGGGATTTTTCTGGTCTACTTCACATTTGTACCTAGTTCCAATTCTATTAAAATTGCCTACTGGCAAAAAATTATTGCATAATGGAAACATCCACTACTATTCTATGCAGAACTTTCTGAATTGCACTGCTAAAAAAAAAAAAAAAAAAAAAAAAAAAAAAACAACAGCAAATGAAGTCTGGAAAAATGATCAGTAGTAAGTCCTTTGGTAGGACAGGAGAACTCCAAGTCAGATGATCTGGCTTTGAAACTCATCTCTACCTATTCCTGGACCCATCACATTCTCTTGAAAAATAATTCTGTTATTTTCTCAATGGGAAAAACAATATGGCCATCAGTCTTACCACTTAGGATTCTGTGAAAATCAAATGGAAAAGTGAGAGGTTAATGAAGGAAAAGTGAAAAAATATTAATGTAAATAGTTGTGGGCCAAATAATAAAAGACATCTCCCAAGTGCTGATTATCTAAGAAGTTAAATAGCGGAACATAAACTGTATTTCTCTTTCCTGCCTACATATAATTTCTACTAGAAGATCTTTACTTTCATAGTAATTTTGGAATCTTCAGGCTAGATTGATATTTTCTCCTAACACTGGAACATCTCTTGTCTTTATGGTATCATATAGGATTGGATAGTATTTTTTTTATGGTTCTGAGATACTGTGTATATTTTCAAGTAATTTTGGTTGTATAGGTCGTAATTTTAAAGACTAAACAATCAAAACTCTTAATAAAAATATCCCAGGAGTTGTCATTGTTTCAACTTTTAAATTAAAAAGTCTGGCTTTGTATGAGTAACTTGCAATAAAAGGAAAAATTACATGCTTGATGGCTGCGTTAGCTGGCCAGCATTGCAGTCCCTGTTTTCAACTTATAACCAAAACCATATGCACCTCCACAGCTCACTGTCTGAATAAACATATCTTTATCATTTTAGGAAACTTTTACCCAGAGAGATGAAATTGCAAACAAATTCATTGTTTGCTGCAGAAACTTCCTGAAAGTACAGAACAAGTTATACTAGCTAATCCAATGAAGCGTCTCGAGCCCTAAAAGACACACTGAAAGACTTGCCTAGCAGTATCCACCATCTTAGCTTCAGGAACTTGCCCTATGTTATGAGCTCCTGCTCAAAGAAGTTCTGAAAACCTCAAATGTATTTTACCCTCCCCCCCACTTTCTCCAAGATACAACTAAAAATTCCCTGATTGTTGTCACAACTTACTGCAGCCATAAACCATAAACATCATTCTCTTCATCAACCGATTCTTTAAATCTGTGAGCCAGAATTAAAGAAATTGGCATTTGACAAACTTCAAGATATTTGAAAGGTTTAGCATGAATTTTCTTTTCAGTGTGAGGAATTATTCCAATAAATTCATGTATATTTTCAAAACTGAATTATGAGAATTAAGTTTCTTTTAAGATTTATTTATTTATGCATATGAGAACTGGGATCTAGGCCAGAGGTGTGGGATGGGGGGTGAGAGGATTCATCACAGACAGAGTGGGGAGCAGAACAGGTGGAGTGACTGAAACACACTGCTGAAGGGAGCAGTGGGCGAGGCAGGAGAGGTCTGCTTTGCCAGGTGGGAAGCTCCCTGGCTGGGGATCTACTCTTGCTGCAGTGACTCTGGATAGCTTCATAGTGCTGAGACTTAACCCTTGCACCACCACAGAGGCCTAAGAATTAAGTTATTATCTGCATGAGTGGGGCTTTTAGTGTCTGACCTTTACTTTTTAGCACTCTGCATCATTGTTCATTCTTAAATAAAGAAATGCTTGACAAACTAAAAGTAAAATTAGCTGATTACTTTTGTAAATTACTGCAAGACCTGTGGTAATTTCATGGGACTGTGCTCTGTTTGCAAATGCAGTGGATACAGATTCTGATTTCTACATGTATTACAAAATATGATCCATTTTTCCCTCTGTGAGAATTAAAATCCGGGAAACCTTGACTAAAACAAGAGTTTGTTGCATTAGTTGAATGTGTGTCACCTGAAATAGGTGTCACACCTGTTACAAATAGTGAGCAGACTTTCATTATCTATCTATCAATCATTCACATTTATAAAGAAGTCTTCATGTGTGTATTCTGAAGTGATGTACTAAAAAATGGAAATTATGCTTTCAGATAAAAGCAGTTCTAAAAATATATTAAATGTAGGTTTAAATTTAGATAATGTGGCAATAGATTTCACTTAAAAGGGAGATGATCTGAAAGTGAAGGACAGCAAAAGACCTGCAGTCACATCAAATGTGTGTTTTGACGAGGTAGAATATACAGAAGTCTATGCCTAGAGATCTAGAGACTTCTATCTTAATGAAAATGTGGACAAGAAGTCTGTGGGTGAAGGACACATCTCATCTACCTCCTAATACCTGACATCTGGTTTTGAGTGTGGTTGGTGCCCAAGTCCTACAGGATAAGCCACTTTCTTTAAATCACTATAAACTCACTCTTGTTTCTTTAGGTTAGGGAGTAGTACTAGAGAAATCTGCTCCCTCTGTTCTCCGGCAAGTCCACAGATAGTTTCTGTTCATTTAAACCAAAGAATCTGCAGAATTCCCATCTGGCACTTCCAATTCTAAAACAATCTTGGACAAACCTAAGAGGACAAAGGATTTGAAGAACTGGAGAGAGGTCTGGGAGCAAAGGAAAGTATTCTAATAAGAACCAATAGAAGTACTAAGTAGCAATTCATAGAAATAATGCTTCGACGGCCAAAAAACAGCCAACCACTGATTTAAACTAGTGAAAAGGTAGACCAAAAGGTAGACCAATCTGGCTCTTGAAGGTATTAGTAGACATTGATAGTCTCATACAGGAAAAAGGGCTTTAGTTCAAAATAATTCCACCTGGCACTAAACAAGGCATTGTAAACACCCAAATAGTAGCTCAAGCAAAATTGTTTGCCTAGAACCTAAACCACTAATTTCATTAGCTATATGGTAGAGTATAAAAAGAAAATCAAAACAATAATTGAAATAAAACAAAATTTACTATCATTCCAACTCTCCCCGGTGCCTTGACTCACTATTCTAGTGCTAAGTTCAAGTTCTACTAAGCTGACTAGTCCTTCCAGACCATACAAATACTTATTCTGCTGCTGCATAGTATATTTTCAGAAAATTCTCTTTAACTTTAGAGACATCGTGAGCATATAGAGGAACACACTTCTGCCGTGTTCAGACCACCAGGCAGTCTGTGAATCAAATTTCCAAATAATATGACATTTTCCAGTCTCAAGTGTTAGACATAAGTCAAAAGAATAAAGATGGGAAGGCAGCAGAAGCAGCAGAAATAGAGGTCAATGGAGGTGAAACCTCATGGGTTAGTGATTATGTTAGTTGCACTCCTACTTCCTCTCATTATCTGCATGTTAATATAATTGTGAAGCCTGACAAGGCATTTTTCTCGATTAGTGATGCCTATGAAGACTGCCAATGGATTGGATTGAGGGCTGCAAGTGTTCATTTTGGGCCGATTCCAAACCTCTCTTTAACACTGGAGTTGGTGGACAGCACCCCCCCCATCCCCCGCCGCCTCCAGAATACGACCATTTCAGGAACTTTTAAAACTGGAAGTTTTTGTGTTTGCTTCCTGTGCAGAGAGAATACATTTTTTAAAGTGTGCCTCTAGCTACAAATGGGTTAGTAGGTTCCCCTATTTTGAAAAAATGCATTTTAGATGTCAAAAACCTCTTGGAACTCCCACCTTTAGTAGTTCTGCTTTTCCTACTGCATGTTGAATTGCAACAAAAATATTGACTAAATAAACTCTCCTGCAGAAATGTTTTAGGTGGATTTGCATTTTATTTATCATAACACCTATATGCAATAATTGGTATTACAGGGAGACAAACTATTTGTGTAGTTTCTAGAATATGCTTGCTGGGAGGGATCCATATGTGTACTAAATCTGACATTCCTCTAAATAGCTCATATTCACAGGTAAGAAACAACAGCAGCACACAGAGAACAGTAAGTGCTGGAAATCAGTATTTCCTGACTTTGTAACCTCATTAATATAGACAGACGATCTAGATGCATGGTGAGTCTATGTCACTCTGAGCAAGCCACTTAAGTCTTTCAACTTCAGTTTGCTAATTTCTAAAAGTGTTTTGGAGAGAACTAAATAATATAAGTTAGGCAAAGTAAGTAGCACATAGCTTGCCATATTGTAGATATTCAATATCTCTTAGCTCTTATCCTTTCTTTCTTTTAAATGTTCAAAATTTTTTAGATACTCAATAAACCTGTGAAGGCCTGGACTGACTCCAAATATAAATTAGAGAACAAATATTTACCCCACAGAAAGATTCACAGTAGGATTACTTTATACAGCTAATGGGGCAAGCATGTTGAAGATATTGCCTCATTTGCAAATTTTTCACATGCATACATCTGGTCAGACGCCTGTCCTTTGAACAGTGGTGACAACCTGGATAATAGATTCTTTGTCTCTGATAGCATACTTCCACTTGAAAGTATGACTTAAAACATGCTGACGCTAATTAGAGGCCTAAAAAGGTAAATGGATTTGTGAATATGGGATCGATACTATAATAGTCTGTTGGGATCATTATAATAAGACTTTCTGTTATTCTTAGTTTACAAGGGGCATATAAATTGAAAATGTCCAAAAATTCAATTGCACAAAATTCATTTCTGCTTCATCTCCCTACTTGTCAGCAGAGTAGAAGATATTTTTCTAGCAGCAGCTTGTAGCTCAATGACAGCACAGGCAGTTATCTCAGTAGTTTTGAAGTTTCCTGTATATGAGGATGCTGCTCCTGCACTGGATTGCCCAGGTAATCATAAATACCAGCATTCTGTCTTCTATTCCTCATCTAACACACTTTCTCTCTCTCTCTCCATTTTCTCCTTCTCCCTTCCCCATATCCCCTCTCCCCTTCTTCTTTCTCTCCTTCTCCTCCCTTTAGAGCACGGGGGCATTATCTACCACAATACATGATCTTTTACATAAACATGTTTCCATCTTGATCCTATATGATTACTTTTAATGCATTACCCTGTATAACCGGGGAAAAGAATTTCAAGAAAATATGTTCTTAAGATGTTTTGCCCTATGTACCCGAGTGAAACTACTTATTTTACACTATCTATTGGTTTTTCAAATTCAACAAAGTTCTCAACTATCGGCATAGAAATGGATAATATTATTACATTTTAATTTAATTCAAAGTTTTTGTCTTGAGTATGCCTTTCCTTGGTAGCTCTGTACCATAGTTCTGCTAATTCTTTGGGATTCTAATATTTAGTCACTGTAAAAGCGGTCATTTATGAACACTTATTCGAGAACAAGTATTATACCAAGCTCTGTTCATGAATGAAATGCCACGAAAAAAATCTAGAGGTTAAGTAGTATTTGTGTACACTTTTTAAAAAAGATTTATTTATTTATGCATACATGCTGGGGTACAGGCCAGAGGCGTGGGGCGGCAAGAGGGTTCACCAGAGACAGAGTGGGGAGCAGAACAGGCTGATCGACAGAAACACACTGCTGAGGGGAGCAGCGGGGAGGCAGGAGAGGTCTGCCGCGCCATGTGGGAATCTCCCTGGCTGGGCGTTGAACTCGCGTCACCACTGCAGACAGCTCCACAGTGCAGCGCCTAGCCGCTGCACCACAGGGGAGGCCTATACACTTTTCATACATAAGAAATTTAAACTCAGAGAGTTGAGAAAGTTACCAAGACCATTCAGTAGGTGATGAGGGGATTTGACCCCTGAGCTATCATTCTAAATTCCTTTTTGACTTTAACTCTATTAGATGTTTTTATTTACTTATATATTTTAAATATTCATTGGTATGTACAAGCTGGGGTCTAGGCCAGATGTGTGGGGGTGGTGAGAGGATTCACCTGAGACAGAGTGGGGAGCAGAACAGGCAAATCGGCTGAAATACACTGATGAGGGGAGCAGCGGGGAGACAGGAGAGGTCTGCTGTGCCATATGGGAAGCTCCCTGGCCAGGAATAGAACTTGTGCTGCAGTGGCTCTGGATAGCTTCATGGCGCTGCAATTTAATCCACTGCACCACCAGGAAGGCCCCATATTTGGTTATTATTTTTTAAAATTTATTTTTATTTATTCATACAAGAACTGGGGTCTGGGCCAGAGGTGTTTGGTGGGGGGGTAAAAGAATATACCAGAGACAGATTGGGGAGCAGGACAGGAGGACTGACTGAAATATACTGCTGAGGGGAAGAGCAGTTGAGACAGGAGAGGTCTGCTGCGCTATATTTGGGTCAGCTCCCTGGCCAGGATTGAACTGAGGATGAAGTGTATAGCTTGATAGCGCTGAGACTTAACCCCATGCGAGCAGGGCATAGGAGGTTTTTAATAGTACTCATGTGTTTAAAAGACGTTTGGGGACGGAACAGTAGAGTGGACTTTTAGTACTTTGTTTTATAATGTTGAGAGAAAACCACCCTAAGTCAGGAAATTTAATACTATACATATATTAAAACTTATGGCATTGAATTGGTTAATACATATTCTCTTGGTTTTTTTTTTTTTCAGTTCAATAACTATAAAGTTGAATTAAAATAGAATGCTAGGGTATAAAAATAGAAAAATAAAGATTCTGTGTGTCTGTCCATAAAAGCCCAGTTTCCCAAGGAGTTGTGTCTGATTGAATTTGAGTAATTAAGTATTTGACATATGAAATACAAGTCTTTCATTAGTGGAAGAATAAAATTTTCCATATCAATCCAAAAAATAAGTAAGTTAACCAATCAACAAAATAATTAATACAAGGAACTAAATCACTCATGACTTTGAGCCTTTGTGCTGTTTTTCATCCCAGAAGATAAGGGAAATGCCCACATGATCTTGACTACTGTGGCATCAACAGTTTCACGTGATACAAATAAGCTACCTTTCTCTTTTTTCCTCTTCTAAATTGAACCCAGAAGGGCAGAAGTGGATTGATAAGATTCTTGGGAACTTTTCTGCCATTAAAAGAAAGAATAGGCAATATTTTTGTATTGACAATTTTTAGACTGACAATTTCATTCCAAGATTCCTCTGTGTTTCTGTGCTCCAGTTTTAATTATCACTTAGAGTAAGTGCACTGGATATATCCTTATCAACTCATTTCCCCCGTGGACCACACTGTGGGTTACAAAATACAATTTCCATTTTGTCTGCTGATGGCCTAAATAAGGTACACACGAAACAACAAGGATAGGCTTCTTAATTTAGCAGGAGAAGATGTTCATATAACAGTGGCCCTGGGGGTTAGATTAGAGGAGAAAGAGAAATAGATTCTACCTCAGTGGAGTTGAATAATTTCTGAAAGATTTAGCACAAAAGAACTGGGCCATCCCACATGATGAGCACGTAGAAAAATCTAACAATAACGTAGTAATTTTTTCATATTCTCTAATATGGGGGTCTATGGCATACATGCAATTATATCTTATGATATTTTAAGCACAGCTATCATAGGAACAGAATTGTTAAAGAAATATTAAAGCTGTGAATATCATGGCAAGGTTGCATTAAAATTATATTGAGCTATAAAGTAGATGACATTCATCTCATGCATCATCGTACTCCATCCCTAACATCAGCGTGCATTGTAAATATTATGAGAAAATATTTTAATAAAGATATTGACAAGTCTTTTAAAATGGGACAATTAACTCTGATTATTAAAATGAATTTTCCCACCACTGAACCTTATTATTCAGTTTCTTCATTGCATTTCCATTGAATACATGACCTCTTTCCATTTTAAACCAATCTGTATTCTGAGACATTATCATCATCACTCTCATTAGCATCAGCAAAATTTATTGCGCGCTCATTATTGTTAAGTCTTAGGAATCCAGAAATGTACACACTGTGGTCAGGATTTAACAAGTTAACAGGACTGCCAGTATACCTGAAAAAGCTAAAGAATCCTGGGAAACAATGGAAGCAGCGTGGTTTCTGAATATTGTTAAGTTTAAATAAAGGAAGTAGAACCTGAGATGGAATTTGAGTAGCTGGGACCTCTATAAGGACATAGGGGTGAGAAAAATAATTCACAGCATTTCAAGAATGAGAGCTGAGTCGTTTGGTTCTGGACAAGTTGTATGCAATGATGGTGAAAGGACATTTATCAAGGGTGGTGGCTACTGACCTGTATGGGATTGTACTTTATGTTTTGAAGGCACTGGAGGTTTCTGAGTAGAAGGGATAATTACAAGTTTATATTCGGAAAATCAATCCATTAGTGACCTGACATTACAGAAGATGCTATGGAGAAGAGCCAGGACAAACACAAGTATGTCTAAATGGATCATTCTGGCTTCATACACTTGACAATTCTTGTTCTTTTTTGTTTATTTGTTTGTTTCTACAATTGCAATCACATAAAACTTATTTGTCTATGCTTTTGTAACTGAGAAAAAGTTGACACAAGAATGCAAGAGATATTGCAAGTATACTCTAGATCACCTCACCAAACAAAAGTAGACTTTGAATGACAAAGCCTTCCAGGTGACTGCAAAGATTAGAATTTACTGGGAAAGCATAGAGGAGAGAATGTTTGAGGTGGGTCCATACAGATGTCTATGTTCTTAATTCAGTTTTATGCAGGGTAGGAAAAGGTAGAACACAACTTAAGTAATTTAAATTTGACTGCCATGCATTAATTTTTGTTATGTATTTTCCCAACATTCAAATCAATCTACAGTCTCTGGACAGTGCTTGGAATATACATACTGGTTGGTAAAAAATCCAGTTTATCTGTACTGCATCATTGGTCTTTCCAGAAGGCGCTTTTGCTAACTCAGTTAAGGAATGGCTGTAATCTCAATTGCACCTCTTAGGTTCGCTATGTATCTATGAAACTTATGTCCAAACTCTTACATTAGCATTAATTCCAAATACATTTCAAATATTAATTAAATTTGATAATAAATTGAAAGCAAGGCAAAAGCATAATTTATAGTGAAAATAGCCATATGATCTCTAACTGTTGGATCTAAATGCATTGAAGTCATAAATTGTGCCTTTATTATATTTTTAAAACCAAGCTTCATCTCTCACTCTTGTGTCTAGAATGCTGATTTATGTGTGAACCTGACACCCCAAAATCATATGATGAATTCTCAATGTCCAGCATGATTGTATTTGGAGGTGGGGGTCTCTGGGAGGTAATCAAGTAAGGAGGGAAGACCCTCATGAGGTTAATGTTTTTATTGAAGAGACTCCAGAATGTTTCCTCAATTCTCTCCCCACATGAAAATACACCAGGAAGTCTGACAGCAAGCAGGGAGTCTTACCCAATTATGCTGGCCTGGAACTTACAGCTTCCAGACCTGTGAGAAATCCATTTTTGTTATTTAAAAACTACCCAGTCTCTGGAAATTTCTTAGAACATTCTGTATGGACTAGAAGAGTTTGTATTTACCTAAAACGTTCTTAAAATTTTCTGTGAATCCTACCAATCTGAACATGTCCTCTTTAAGCAACTCTTTCAAAAATGTGTAATTATTTACATGTTTTACCCCATTTCGTTAGTAACCTTATCTGCCAATACATGTATGATTTTTACCACAGTCCCCCTCATTCAGTTAGCAGTCTTACTGCTAGTAAGTTATTTTTCCCATTTGAAATCCTTTTTAAATAGTGTATTTGTAATGATGCAATGAAAGGTTTGAAGTAAAGCCTTCTGTGATTGGGTATGTTTAGGAAAGAATGAGAAAGATTCAGAGCCGATAAATGCAATATAAGTCAACATGCTAAGACTAAGAATATATATGTTGTATGCACATTTCTCTTACTTCTTTCCTTGTCTCTGTGATAAAGTGATCTCAGCACGCACGCTCCCGTCTGATGACAGAAGAGGCAAGCCCTCACCGCCTTTCCACTGCAAGGCTATTTCCAACACCGCGCTGATTCTGAAGCCCTCACCCTCTCCTAAAGCACCCGCCGTCTTCCCACGCATGAACCCCCCTTTAAAGATTGGATCAAACTCAATAATCAGTCTAAAGTAGGAAATTCGACAGCGTGAAGCAAACATGTGGCTTTACATCTCCTCAACAGCAGCTCTGCTGAAATACGTTACATCTGGGCACGTGGGTTCAAGTCCATAAAATCTGCAGGTCTATTTCTCAGGCAGCGGCTGCATGAACAAAGTGGCCAGAGCCGCTTCTCTGATTTCTCATGCATGTTTTTAATCTCATTAGAATGTTTTCCAGTTACATGTCATTATCTTTTAATTATCCACCCGTGGCTTGCAGACACCCGCGTATCGGCAGGTGAAACTGCTTCCCTGGCACCTCACCCCCTCTGAGGCGTCTCCCCAGTGTCTCTCCAGCCGCGCAGGAGAACCCCAATAGTTCTGTGCCCCGGCCCGGATGCGGGGAGCAGAGCCCACACCGCCAGCAGCTTCTGCAGGCACGTGGCTGCCTTTGCTTCTGCGAGGAACAATGCACAAGGTTTCTGCGGGAACTCTCCTGCCCGCCGGGCGCTCAGCTAGGAGTCCCAGAATATCAGACACAATTATATTCAAATGTAAGTACAAAAAGTCATTTGGACTCGAATATAAATTATTCTAGCTGCCATGTTGTATTACCCACGCTATTGCTTCTCTTCATTAGCCGTGATAATTGAGCAATGACTCTGCGTGTGCTTAAATAATAGCATAATTAATGTTGTATTTACCTAGCTGGCTTGTAAGCTCCCGACATACAAGGCAGCTTCTTACATGTCATCATCATCGTCATCATCTTCACCCACAAGACCTGAAGCCACTGTATATCAGAGCTGGAGATGGAAATTATTATAGAAAATTATTATAGAATCTCGTGCCGATCTAATGCCCTATGGTGGACATTAGACGGGGGGGGGGAGCCTTTTCAGCTTCTTAATGAGACAGAATGTTACTGAATGAGAGAAAAGAAATGCAAATTGCTACTTTTTCCTTTCAAAATTATCTATCGTTTATATTCTTCTCACTTATCTTAATGTTAATCCATAGGCTTCCTTTATCAGGATGTGAGATTTCAGAGTCTTGTAGAGTTTGTCATGTTTTCTATTAAACTATTTGCCAAGTGCTAACACTGAGATGAGGGACCTAAATTATCAGCCAGAGATAGCATGGAATGAGAGAAGACAGACTTGCAATTTTTTTTTTTTAATCCATTGCTGTATGTCAGTGCATTTTTACAAACTATACTGCCAGCATCTGGGCTACCTTGCAGTAAATTTACCCAAAAGTTATAAAATGTATAATTAATGATGTGACCTTGACACCTTCACTGAGTTAAATCTATAACTTATAGGTGAAAGTAAACAGAATAAGTTATAATTAGCATATGAGACCACTGAGAAGAAAAGCGTACAACAAGTGAAATGTCACATTTTCTTTCTCTCATATTTTACATTTCGGGAAGTTTAAACAGCACTAACTGCAGTAATGCTTGGAGAAGTCATGCCTGGTGGGATAGGTTTTTTTTTTTATGTTTATTAAAAGAAAAAGAGCCTTTGTTAATGTGCTTTCCTTATTACTTTAATTTTGTGTTGGCAGATCTCCACTCTCAGACCCCTGTAGACTTCCTGGTCCTGGAAGAAAGCTTTCTTCTCTGGTCCCCTGAGAAGCCCAGCAACAATTGAAAATGCACAGGTAAAACTAACACAGAATAGTTGTTTCAGAGCCAATTTTCTGTGGTGGCAAAGATGAGCTGGAAGTTCATTTGCAAGGAGTCTTTTCTACAGAGCACACTCCACTCCCGTAAAACAGTAGAGGTTATTAGGGGAGCCTTTTGGGGGATTATTGCATTTTATCATGTTTCCCTTGCTCTTAGTCTTTTGAAAGGAGTACTACATTCTCTCTGTTCAGATGCATAAAAAGAAAGCAACAGTTACAGAACTCACAAAGTCTGTGGATTCTTATTTCTTTGGCAAAATACACCACCTGATTCCTCAATTAAATGCAGGCCATGATTAAAAGCACTCAGACATCCTAATAAATACCAGAGCAGTGGGCAGGTAGGAAATTGTTCAATCAAAACGCAGAGTCCTCGGGGCAACACACTCTCAGTAGCTCTGTGCTTATTTGCCAGTGGCAGAAACAATTTAACGTGTCACTCCATAGTCACACATCCCTGGGTCTCCCCATTTTATGGTGGTTGAAACCAAGGCTGAGAGGTGGCAAATAATTTACCCAAGCTGCATAGCTGGTAAGAGAAAGAACCAGAATTCGAACACAGATCTGAGTCTAAGATCCAGGTTTTCCTCCTGTCATCTCTAAAGTATATTGAAAAATAACTAGATCAATGGCTGTTTCGTACCTAGTTAGAATATTTCTAGCTGCTGGGAATTAGGTGAAAAACCAAATCTATATATTATAAAAATCAACATTCATACCTATTATTTCAAGACAAAATGTTGTCTTCTTTAGGAGAAAGCTTATTTCTTTATGATACTTAATTTTAACTAATAACTACCAATTGTCAACACTTGTCCAGCTTAAAGGAAAATAAGAAATCCAGAATTTTATAGAGAAATTGAAGCTTAGCATAGAAGACCCACACCTCAAATGTTATCATCCATAAATTAAAAGCAAGCACAAACTAATGTGATGAAATTGTGACATCAAATAACAGAAAATGTTGCTTGGATGTGCTTTTTCTTAATATTCAACATGACGCATTGCGGATGGTTCCAAACTCAAACAGAGCTTTCCCAGTTTCAGTGAAAAGTTTAGTAACACATTGCATTCTTAGACAGTCCTAGCAGACATGAGGGTGCTTACACCTGCTGTCGAATCCAAGGTATTTTACATCATTGCACGTAGTCGCACGCATGTGTGTGTGTGCGCACACACATACACACACCCCCAAGAGCAAAGAAATTCCACTACACAATACAAAAGCTACTGATATATAACTTTAGGGATCAGAAGATGTGGCTTGCCGATCAAACTCTCCCACTTCCTAGCAACACAACTCCCATCCATGAGTCAATTTCCTCCGAGAATTGTAGCTCACTATAAACCCAGACTCATACACGCCGGTGGCCATAAGGGACTCAAAGAAGGTAAAATTCATGCTATAATTGTAGAACTACTCTATAATTGCAGAAACTGTTTAGATATAATTATTATTGCCTCAGCTGCTATTTCTTTCTAAAAACCCCGCTATGATAAGGTCACAGAAAGGACCACCAGGGGGTGCACATTCCTCCCCTGAGCCATTGGTCCAGAAGTTTCTTCCACAAGGAACCGGTTTTCTTTTTTTTTAAACACATTTTCTTTTCTTTTTTTTTTTTTTTTAGATTTATTTATTTATACATATAAGAAAATGTGTTTAAAAAAAAAAGAAAACCGGCTCCAGATCAGAAAAACACTGCTGAGGGGAGCAGCGGGCAGGAGAGGTCTGCCGCACCATATGGGATTCTCTCTCCCTGGCCGGGCATCGAACTCACATCGCTGCTGCACTCCACAGCGCAGCGCTTAGCCGCTGCGCCACCAGGGAGGACCCCCCCTTTAAGACTCTTGCACTAGCCTAGGTAAATGCTTCCAAGTATTTAATCTACATATCTTTCTTTTTTGGCCTATTTCCCACTACCATCTAATAAGGATTAGTTTTTAGGCTGCTTAAAAGAGAGTCTGAGATTTTAATTTTTTCCCCCTCTACACACGGCGGAAAAGATGTGAGAATTCAGACTGAGCCACAGCTCCATCTTCTGGAAGTGCATCTCACCCGCAGCAAGGCAAGGCCAGACACACAGTTATTCACTGAAGCACTCAGACCAAGTCTGTATGCAAAAAACCTTTTATGTCTCATGCACTAAGGGAGATTATCCTTCACTCACTCAGAAGGAGAAGAATAGATGTCTTAGAAATCCACCAGGTATTGAGGTGAAGACTTAGCTTGCACACAGCCCAAAGTCAGCTCCGGGGAAGCCAGGAGCCGAGTGGGGGCTCCTTGCAAGGCAGAGCTGGTCTGTAGCCAGATGAAAGGTCTTTATTGACTTACTAAAAACATGGATTATTTTACGAAGTTCATATCTGGGGAAAATTCAAAACTTAATTTTGTGCCACTTTCCATTTTAAATGTAAAATTACAGCTTGCACATCATAACTCATGGTTACTATTTTCCATACTATATTTTTGCCATTGAACATCTGCTTTTCTATTTTCATGGTAGAAAAAAGAAGGTGTGGTTATGCCAACTCTAGTTCTAATTTGACATATTCATGTATCTGTCTCAAGCTTTAATGTATTTACTGGCTCATATCCTTTAATTGAAAACTTTGAAATAATTCCTTGTTGTATTGTCCTTTCTTATAAGGAAGAAAAAACAAGAAAGTGGTTTTATGACTTCCAATGATTTCTTTCAAGTCAGGATGACTTGAGGCTAAGTAAATTTTGAGGGGCCTGAACTATGTGCAAATATATAATAGAATCCTCTTGCCTTTTCAGTTCTGTCTTGCACATCATTAAGACTTTTATTGGCACAGTGGAAATGAGGACGTAAGCCATGCTATTCCATATGGATAGGCTGTGTGTTTAGAGATTATTCCAGAAATGTGCATAAGCAAGGTCAGTGAGTTAGCGAGAATTTTAAAAACGCCCCTTAATATGTTTCTCTTTTTTTTTAATAGTACAGAACTTCGGCAACCACCTTCAGACTACTCCATTTCTTTAAATTGTTCTAAGGAGGTTGAGATCAGTTTACTATCTAATCAGTTTCTGATTTGAAAAAAACAGTCTAATAGTCAATAGTCTTTAGAACTACTAACTGTGGATGATCTAAAGCCAGCACTCTGATAATAAAATCGACATAATCCATAATCAAATGCTAAGTCCAATTTATCTGGTATGAGTGGGAATGCAGCTTTCTAGAAGGAGGAGTATGATGAAGAAACTAAACATCACTATATTCTATTTATTCCTTAAAGGATTAAATCTATATAGACCACACTGATTAAAATTAGCTTGACTGTGATGTTTCCAAAAGTATATTTAGGGCCTCAGGGGCTATAGGATCAACAATAACAGTGACTGCCAAGTCCTAAAGCACTAGGAGAGAAAGAGCTTATGCTAAGTTTGTCCTGGAATCAGGGTCTAGTTCTTTGAAAATATTTCTGGATCTGTTTTGTGTTTATGATGCATCTCCCTTTTGATATGAGTGCCATGAAGGAAATATGTGTGTAAGTCTGGTTATTTCTTGGGGGCCATGTGGATTTTGGCTAAAATGGAAATTTATTTCATAGTGAAAGTGCATACCTGCGTCTCCCAGCCTGTGTGTGGCTTTGCTTGATTAAAGTGCTTCATTCAGTGGCCATAAAGGAGCACGCATTTTAGATTAGAGTTTTCCGTGGGCTTTTTGATGACTGGCTTGCAGCCAAAGCACTTATCCCGCTATTCAGGATATATTGTAGAAAACCATATAACTGCACCTAAGAGTCTTTAATTGCTAATTGTTCCTAATAACTGTTTAGTATATAATGCAAACAATAATACATGATGTCAGTTTGAATTTCAAGGTTGTTATTCAATCCCAAGTTTCTGCTGTGTTATGTTCTCTTCCTGTGGTTAATGATGTCTGAAAACCCTCAGTGGAGTAACAAGCCTAGCTTGGGTAAGGGGCAAGGTCTGTATTAAAAGAATAACAATAGAAAATAGAGGTTTGAGTAATAGCTCAGGAGATGTCTGAGTAGAATATCGAGCAGTAGGCAGATCGAGATGAATGGCTACTTTTGAGCTTCCAGTTACAATCCATATCTCAGTCACCATTTGGAGATTAAACACAAGATGTGGGTTATCAGTGGACTCTGGAATCCTCTTCTTCATTGTCACCTGCATCCAAAGGGTCCCGTGATGCTCTGGGAATCACTTGCCCCAGGTCTGAGTTTTAAAGGTTGGAGACGAGCTTTCCTTATTTTGGAGGAATCAGGCTATATAGGCTCACTGATCCATTCGCCCTCTCCTCATACAGCCTCCAGCCAGTGCGTGCATGCTCCTTCTAAAAGGCAGTGGAAAAAAATGCGCGAGGGCCAAGCCCTGGCTAGCTAATAGTCTTTCGAGTACTTCTCCCTCTGTTCTGTCTGCAGCTTCAGTAAGATTTCCAGCACTTGGGGTTTAAATGTCCTCTAGCCCTTTAGAAGCTGGCATCTAATTGCTTCTTCATGTTGCCAAATGACTGAGTGTTTTCTTCATTGACTTGATTTCTGCCAGATTCTGGAATAGACAGTAGCAGATAAGAGAGACTGGGGAAGTATAAAACTCACTCAGAGAAGGAATAGAGCAGATATGGGAGTCAGGGAGTAAATAGGGGCAGGGTACAGAAAAGCCAGGGAGAAAAATGTAAAACTATAGATTGGGCAAAAGAACAGAAAACAGGGCTGGAGGAGAATACTGGAAGAGAAGAAAGGGCCGCTTGCTTCTGAGCCGCCTTCTCTGGGGGCACGCTTGCACACATGCCTGTGTACTCTGTGTGTGTGGATGCGTCCAAAGCACACGTCCTCCTTCGGTCGCAAAAACACAATAGAGCATTTGGTTTGTGAGTCCCATTCTGCATCACTCCTTATAATCTAATTCGGGGAGCCTGCACGAAGGCCACTTTCCTTGTTTCTGTGCATTTGCTTTGCGAGTTAGGCGCACCACCGCAGAGATTCTACTTTCCTTCCCCCCTCTAATCTCAGCTGTCTTGTGACTTGCTTTGGCCCATAAAACATGGTGGAAGTGACATTGGGCCCCTCTTCCATGCTTCTTACTGGCTCTTCTGGAAAGCTGCCCAGCTGCCAGATGAACAGGCCTGGCTTACCTGCTGGAGGCCATGGGGAGCAAAGATGAATTCTCCTAGCAGAGGTGATCCTCGACCAGCCAGATCCCAGCCGACCTGGCTCCAGACTCGAGATGCATGAGTGGATACAGCTGAAATCAGAACTACCCAGCTGAACTCTGCCCAAACTCCTGGCTGATAGAATTATGCTAAGTTTGGGGGTGATTTATTAAGCATGGAAGTTTAAGTGTTGCAATAACTAACTGACATTTTTTGGGTAGCTTAATAACTTTTGTGTGGTGATAAATAGATTAAATCTTTACGCTGTATTTAAAATTCACATTTTTCTTGTGATTATCATATATAAATTTCCCAAGAGCCTTACATAAACACCTGTATATATTAATCATATTGGTGGTTCAAGATACAAGGTGGGTTGAGACATAATAATCAGTGGTTTTTAGGCCTCCCTGTGGCATAGCAGTTAAGCGCTGCGCTGTGGAGCTATCGGCAGCGGCGATGCGAGTTCGACTCCTGGCCTGGGCGATTCCCACATGGCGCAGCAGACCTCTCCTGCCTCACCCGCTGCTCCCGTCAGCAGTGTATTTCTGATCTGCCTGTTCTGCTCCCTGCTCTGTCTCTGGCGAACCCTCTCGCTGCCCCACACCTCTGGTCTGTACCCCAGGTTGTATGCATAAATAAATAAATCTTTAAAAAAATAATCAGTGATTCTTATGTTAAAAAAATAAACCTCCTACGAAGACTATATCTATGACATGTTATAAAGTCAGGTATCCATTCATTCATTTGACACAGGCAATCATTTCAAAAATATAAGGTTTTTTGGTCTTGAATCCTGGTAGGATGTTGACAATGGATTTCTGGGAAATGATACAGTTGGGGAAGGCATTAGCTATACAAACAATCAAGACACACGAGTTCTCGCTCTAGTGAGTTTTTCCTACCCTTATTCATAAAAGAACAAGACTTTTGAGAAATATTTAGATTGTTCATCTACTGTAAGAGCACACAAATCTATCTTCATCTCATCTGTGTTCTTATCACCCCTGAATAATTTCAGGATTCAATAACTACTCAAAAATTCTCAGCTTGACCACGACCAGGCAGTCAAGCAGTTTATTCATCATCAGAAAGCCTCTCGACTCCAATGGCTCTGTGATATACAGAGATGGTAATGACATTACCTAATTCTGTCATGCACAATTAATTTAAATTTCCCCTATGATTAAAATGGAAATTACTCACAACTTAGAATTGCTGTTAAATAAAGGGCTACAAAATTTCACCTGAGTTTTAGACATTATATCATATGCTCATGAGCAGAATCTTGGTAGAGTGGGAAAATGGCTTTGAATAGAAAGATTAACTAGAAAGATTCCAAACATCTGTGTTTCTGTCAGGATTTAGAGGAGTAGGTGGTCGAGGAGAGGAGTTAGTTTTAGGCTGCTTGAAAGAGAGTCTCCTATTTGTGAGGTGCAGGCAGGAGCCCAATGAAAAAGGAAGCACTATGGAACCCTTGTATCTGAAGTAGTAAAGGTGGGGAGGGAGCAGTGGCTGAACCCCGGAAAAGCTGTTTGGAAAGGCTAAGTAAGAGGAGCTATGGGGTTCTTGGGTATCTGACATGAGGTGATCTTCAAGAGAGGAGCTAGGATAGACCCTGGACTCTTTTTTGTTCCAAGAAAAAGACCCTGGCCTCTTTTTTGCCCCTCGGTCAGTCCTGGGGCTGGGTTAAACTTAATGGGGGGTCCAGGACAAAAGGCTTCGTCAGTTCAGTTCACTCAGTTCAGTCACCTAAGACGTGAAGCGGATGGAAGTCATGGAGAAGAGTCCAGAGACACATCGATAAGGTTCAGAGGTTTCTTTACCAAGAATAAGACATTGCAAAGAGTGTTTACTTCTCTGCGATAATGTCACATCCAACTTAAGTTATTGCTTATCACATATGTTTTCATTTATATTTGCATAGGGAAGAGAATGAAAAAAAAAGATTGGAAAAGACCAGAAACATACAAAACAGAGCAGGATCCAAATGCTTATTCTGTCCCTAGTCGAGTCTCAGTGCTGGGAGAGTTGTATTTCTATCATCACCTAATCTGCATTTTTTCCTTCAACATCATTGTTTTCTAAACTTGCATTTATTAGGAACTTTTTTTTTTGCTATAGAAATCCATAGAATTATTGAAATCCATGAAAGGGATTCCAAACTGTTCTTGGAATCCTTTCGATTCTGCCTATAGCAAACTGTCAACCTCAGGCAAGTTGATAAACTTTTTTGCCTATTTTTTTTCTTTTTAAAGGTTTTTTTTTTTTAATTTATGCATACAAGCTGGGGTAGAGGCCAGAGGTGTGGGGTGGCAAGAGGGTTCACCAGAGAGAGAGTGGGGAGCAGAACAGGCAGATAGACTGAAATACACTGCTGAGGGGAGCAGCGGGAGAGGCAGGAGACGTCTGCTGCGCCATGTGGGAAGCTCCCTGGCCGGGCATTGACCTGGTGCCGCAGCTGCCCTCAGCTTCACGGTGCTGCATTTAACCTGTTGCACCACCAGGGAGGCCCCCCTAATTTTTTTTTTCATCATATAGTGAAAATAATGAGTTCCTACCTCATTGGGTGATTAAAAGAACCCTTAAAAGTAAAGCACTGCCCTTTGCCTGTCACCTAGCAGGCATCCCTAAAATGTTAGCTAGTAGTGATAATAATGAGGAGATATTGATTCCACATTTTACTATATAATTAGTATTGCTATTTTTCCTGTGAAGATCCAGGATATTTTGCTATTTGGTAAACCTTCTAATGTGACCTGGAACTGGGAGACTACTACCTTCCAAAACCCTCAGCCAGGCATAAGCCAGACAGCCGATAAACTTAAGCAAGAAAGACAAATCTGTTTAATCTGGGGTTTTATATGATTTCAAGAACAGATTTTGCTACTTAGCATGGTTTGGCAAGCAGGATAGAATGATCCAGAATTGTGTGTGAAAGCTAACTTCCCCAGAGGCAGAGTTCACAGTGTGTCTGATTTCTTCATTTAAAGTATCCACAAACAGCAAAAAGACACACCCATTTGAAAATCTCAGAATTAAAATATACTCCAAATCAGAATGCAGGATTTGTGGATTTTAAACTCAGTGTTTTCTCTGGGTGTTCTGATGCCCCATCGGGGCTTCATCTAAATCCTCTGCCTGGATCCAGCTCCAGTCCCAGCTCATTTCAGATGCTCTGTGACTCCTGCAGAAGGAACATGCTTCTTGATAAAAATAGATTATTAGCTCTCTTTGTTTGGAGGCAATCAGACACTACAGGAAGTGAAAGGAATGTGCTAAAGACAGATAATCAGCTAATTGAAGGTTTCTCCACCAAATAACAGAAGAAACTCCAAGAATATTGATTGAGGGGGAGAAATGAGGGTAAGTGAACAAGTGCTTTATTGGAATTACATTTCTCCATTTGAAGGCAATTGTGCGAACAGTCTCAACTTGCTTTTGGATCATCTGTACTTCTCTCCAGAATCAGAGATAATTGAGAGGATTCTGTGGACTTCGCCCTGATGTGATTTTTAATGTTCTACACAAGTCTTTTTTGAGCTGAGGTTAATGGTTACAAGACAAAACCACCTTTGTAGGTTAATTTTTGTACTTCACTATCTATTCCATCACCAGAAATATGGGTGCCTTCCAGCTACTGAGTGAATTTGATGAAATCAATCAAGCTTGACTATTGCCACCGTCAAAGATGGTTCTTTCAAAGCAACTGAAATTCTGAGTGCACGAAGAAGAGAGAAACATATTCTGACAGCTGGAAAGAGAGAATAGGGAAATCAAAGTAACAAAAGATAAGCGACATGATGTGTATATTATATAACAGAAGAAGTGCAGGGAAAGAAAGTTGGGTAAATGGGGGAGAAGGGAGAAGATGGATGTTTTGATGTCTACAAATCTGAGGCTATTTGGTGACCACTAATCCTTGTTGAGTGATAAGAATACTTGAAGGACACGCATTCCTGTTATAACAACAATAGCTTTCACTCACAAAACATATACTTTTCTAATTATAAATATATGCATATATATGTGATAGTTACATATATGATTGTTTGAACCTTTTGACAAATCTACAAAGTAGGTATTATTTTTATCCCATTTTACAGAAAAAGAATTGGAGACACAGAGTGGTAAAATAACTGGTTGTGGTCAGATATTCTGCTCCAGGATCTAAACTCCTACCCACCCTTTATAATCTTCCTACGTTATAACACATTATGAATCCAGGCAAATTCAGGTATTTGAGAATTATATGTATGCAACAAATATGTATGCAAATAAAACACACATATACATGCATGCACACAAATAGAATAAAGACCTGCAGGCAATAGCTTTATTTTATATGGACATATCATATGTAAACATAGGAAGAAGTTAAAATCATTGCAAATTAACAGATTAACACTTTAAAACATGTCATACTAAGATGAGAAAAGCAACACTCAGTGACAGGTTGGATTGTGTGGAGAATCCAGGAAGTGAACTTTAGAGCAAAATATTGAAAGTCTTCTAGGAGAAGGGGTAATCTTTAAAAAGCTACAAGTGGGGAAATGGAGAGTCGCATATTAAAAAGGACCCATATGTTAGGTATAGTCCTGGGAGAAATTCTCATTTATGATCCAGCTTTCCCCTGTATTAGCTATTTAAACTTAGGCAACAATATCACCTTTCTGAACCTCAGTTTCCTCATCTCTAATATGAGAAAATCTACATGACAGATGAGGTTACACCTAATTCTGAGGCTCTGTTGTCAGGATTGAGTGATGGATATAAAATGCTTAGAATCTCACCAGGAACAGTAGCTCGGTAAATGGGATCTAGCTATTGCTGGAGAAAGAACGAACTGACTTGTCTTACATTGAGAACAGCATGAAAAATAGTAAGAAGCAAGACTTGAGAATCAAGTGCCTGGAATAGTAGGTGCTTAATATACACATCTACGTAAAGGAATGCATGAATGGGACAGACGAGGCTTAATGACATTTGAGTTGGTTATACCGTCTTGTCTATTAAACTTGGCATATGAAAAGGTTAAAAAATGGGTGATGGTACAGAGTTAATAATAGTAGAACACTGATGGTATATTAGGGTAGCATTTGAGAGAAAATCATGATCTTCCTCCCTGTGAGGCAAGGAATATTTAGTGCATCTCTGACTTCATGGTCAGATGTTTCAAGCTGGCTTGAAAAAAAAATCCCCCAATGGTCTAGCACAGAGGTTTACAATTTATATTTCTCATGATCTCAAGACTCTGGCAAGGTCAGTAAATACCTAATCCCAATTAGATCAACTTTCACTTTTTACTTTTTTATATATTGGTGTTACCCTTACTGTCTCACTTGAGAGTAGGTTTCCCTGCTGCTTAAGACATGGAATGTACTGATGTAGAGTACAGTGAAACAGAGTTTTACAGGCAAAGGGTCACGAGGCTGGGGAAGTTCAATAACTAGCATGAGCTGAGTTTATGTCTTTCCTCAACAGGATAGCATGTCACTGTGCATGTGGTCACTCATTCATTCAACAAACATTAATGGAGCATTTCTATCCTATGAACTGGGGATTCTCCTGGAAGACAATGACAAATAATAAGGCCCTCTGCCTTCAGTCTTACAATCTATTGTGAAGTCAGACACTTCAAAAGCAATTTTTGTTGCAGCCTTGGGAAGGAGACTAGGCATTTGAATCCTGCTGAGGGAAAGCTAAGCAAGCCGTGGGAGATTTCCTTGAGGAAATGGATTTCCTACTGAAGACTGATAGAGAAGGGTTTTTTTTATGTGAGGGTAATTGCATTTTATTTTTATTTTTATTTTTTAAAAATATTTATTTATTTATGCATACAAGCTGGAATACAGGCCAGAGGCAAGGGGCAGTGAGAGGGTTCACCAGAGTCAGAGTGGGGAGCAGAACAGGCAGATCGACAGAAATACACTGTTGAGGGGAGCAGCAGGCAAGGCAGGAGAGGTCTGCTGCGCCATGTGGGAATCTCCCCAGCAGGGCTTCGAACTCACTTCGCCGCTTCTGATAGCTCCACAGCGCAGCGCTTAACCGCTGCACCACCAGGGAGGCCCGGGGAATTGCATTTTAGACTGAAGAAACAATCTAATAATCCTGCAGGGGGAAAGGTTGCAACTTTTGAGGAACTAAAAAGAGACCAATAAATCTTAAAAAAAATAAAAAAAACATGAATAAAGAATAAAGAGACCAAAAAAAAAAAAAAAGTGAGACCAGAGATGTTAGGGTAGAACCACCCTACAAGTCCCTCGAGGTGCAATGACTGTATGTTACCTGAGACTGAGTAATTGAGTTGTTCGTGCAATTGTTAAAACTGGTCTTTTTACTCCCAGAAGTAGGCCAGATTGAATGACAGATTATATGATCACCTTCCTTCTAGAATATGTTAAAGACCTGAGCCTAAGGCATCCTAAGGGGTTTCCTGGAAGGGTTATAGATATGCTACAACTTGACTTATGAAGGAATCCTTTGGGGTTACAGTATCGCAAATAAATTAGCGTCGAGGAAATATGGATGCAGGTATTAAGAGCTTCGGGTCAGATCTTGGTTTGTGAAAGGGGGATAGAGAGAATTGCCCTAAAAAGAAAACCAAAAACATTTAGGAGATGGAATTAATGGGGCTAAGTAGGTGGTGAGTGAGAAAGTACAGTTTTTGTTTCAATTTTTATCCCCTGGTTGCGCTACTTGCCAGTACATACCGGAAATACGGGCGGTGGGGTGGAGCTACAAGCTCAGTTTTGACATGTGGATGGGTTGCTAATGAGGCTGTTCATCCCCCTGGCTGAAAATACTGATTACACGTGTCCTCTCTGTGCCCAGAACACAAAGGAAGTGTCTAGCAAGTCACAGTATACATTTGGGGTGCATCAACATGCAAATGCTAACTGAAGTCATGGGGAAAAGGAATAATCCAAGCAGAGAGTGTGTGCTGAGATAAAAAGATGATTAGGGGGCCTCCCCAGTGGCGCAGTGGTTGGGCGCTGCGCTGTGGAGCTGTCGGTAGCACGCGATGCGAGTTCGACGCCCAGCGGGGAGATTCCCACATGGTGCGGCAGACCTCTCCTGCCTCGCCCGCTGCTCCCCTCAGCAGTGTGTTTCTGATTTGCCTGTTCTGCTCCCCACTCTGTCTCTGGTGAACCCTCTCGCCGCCCCATGCCTCTGGCCTGTACCCCAGCTTATATGTATAAATAAAAAATAAATATTAAAAAAAAAAGATGATTAGGCCAAGCTCTAAGGAACTCCTCTGTTTAACAATGGGCTAAAGGCAGAACAGACAACAGAGGCCAAGATTCCGAGTGTGGGGGGAAGGAAAGTGATGTAATGTGGTAACCAAAGGTATCAAAAAGGGAGGGGCCATCAATGAGGCATTTCTAAAAGGTTGAATAAGATGATGACACAACATGAGTAGCAAATCAACCTCATGGGCTATTCATGGGACATAGGAGCAGAGACTGAGGGGGGTGGTGTGAGCACAGAGAGCAGGGTGAGGACAAGAAATGCAGTCAGCTCTTTAGAAAAGATAAGGTGTAGGGGAAAGTGAGAGACAGGGCTCTACTTGGAGGGAAACAAGGATGAAATGGAGATTTTCTTTCGTTTTTCTTTATAAGTGAAGACCTCTGGGGCCTCCCTGGTGGCACAGAGGTTAAAGTCTCAGCACTATGAAGCTATCACCAGGCACTGTGGCTTGAGTTGATGCCCAACCAAGGAGCTTGCCACACGGCACAGCAGACCTCTCCTGCCTCCCCGCTGCTCCCCTCAGCAGTGGATTTTAGTGACTCTGCCTGTTCTGCTCCCCACTCTGTCTCTGGTGAATCCTCTCACCTCCCCACACCTCTAGCCTACATCCCAATTCTTGTGCATAAATAAAATCAAAATAAAATAAGTGAAGACCTTCTTTTTAATAGACAGGAGGTTCACATTGAAGTGTTAATGCAAAGAAGTCCCTAGAAAGGAAATGCTGTTGAAGCCGAGAGAAGGGTTCAGCAGTAATGCAGAGTTACTCAGACAGTCGAGGGTGCGAAGGGCAGCAGAGCACCTTACCTGAGGAGCGATGCCTCCTGCTGCAGTGGGAGAGAGGAAGGAAGGGAAGGTGCTGACGTGTCAGGCTTGTGGGTTTGATGGGAGGGACTTGACGTAGCTTCCCATATGCCTCAATTCCAGAAAAACGAGCCCCTCCTGAAGCAGAATATTCGGTCACAGGAAATCAACCAACTACAATGAACTCACTTTGAGAGTCAAAAATGTTGCGTCCACTTGGATACACCAAAGCCAGAACTGTGAGCGCCGTGAGAAGTTGACGCTTCACTTCATTCATCTTCAAATCTCTTAGCACCTATTTCTTTATTTTTTTAAAGATTTATTTATTTATGCATACAAGCTGGGGTACAGACCAGAGGCGTGGGGCGCTGAGAGGGATCACCAGAGACATAGTGGGGAGCAGAACAGGCAGATCAGAAACACACTGCTGAGGGGAGCAGCGGGCGAGGCAGGAGAGGTCTGCCGCACCATGTGGGATTCTCCCCGGCCGGGCGTTGAACTTGCGTCGCCGCTGCCGACAGCTCCACAGCGCTCAACCACTGCGCCACCAGGGAGGCCCTTAGCACCTATTTCTATGCTCTGCATACAGTAGAGTCTGGAATAACTGGTGGTGAAATGTGGTAACTGCCTAATAATCAACATTCAATTTCCAAGCATGGTTTGATAGGATCCTAGGTGCTCAATAGACACCAAGACCAGAACAGGCTCCTTGAAGCGCCCAGGCATTCGTGTGGGGTTCTTGGTGCAGAGAAAGAGCTTCTTTTTCCCCTTCAGAAGATTTTATAGACATGTCCAAACAATTCCAAGAAGACAGTTTTACTAGGATGCTCTTTGTTTTTCAGATGAAGACTGAGATTTAAGAGTTTAACTAACTCACCACAGCCACACCACCGGTGTATGTTACCTCTGGGGTGTGTCACCTGAACACAGCCTGGAGGTCTACACACCTACACACCGCTGCTCTGGGCGGCCTTCCACGCCCTCAGCTTCTCCTTCCCCCTTAGCTCTCCAGTTCTGGCGAGGCTGCTATGTCTGTGTTCGCAGCATCAGTCTGCTCCAGTTACCGTTCTTCTGGATGCGCAGGAGCACAGACGTATGCTGGGCATGTGGGCAATGGTCATAGGAGATTTGCACTGGCATTTTGGCAGTACACGATCCATATTTTTAAAAAATAATCAAGTTGCCTGAACCAAGAGTGTCTTTGATTAGCTAACTCTGGGGTGGGGGGAGGGCACTCACAATACATTCTTGGGCCTTCTCTGCAGCTCTAAACCTCCGAAGCTCCCCAAACACTGATGTTCTCACAAAACCCTGAACGTACCTCCTCTGTGGCTGCCAGACTATGACACACGCCCACTGTCATCCCTGTCAGCAGAGGAGCATCCTAAGAGCATGCACTGCGCCTTGGTGTCACTAGTAATATCCACAATGATAATGACAATCATCTCATTTAATTCTCTCCACAAAATCATAGGCATAAAATACACTCAGAATATCCTTGAGGACACCCAGGCTTACAGAGAGTTCAAGTCGTTGTCTAAATTCTTAAGATAATAAAAGAGGGACTTTGGTGCCCATAACTGACTTCAAACGTGTGGGTGCAACTGTCAGTCCTTCCTTACCTGTGTCTTCTCTTTACTTTAAAAGTTTTGTTCGTGTTGTTGCCTGGCACAGAAGTGACATGGTAGACTTCCATGCTTACTTACTGGAAGAACAATGGGATGAAGGTTGTTCACGACAGAATGGGCACTAACATTCACCACCCTGTCGGTTACCTCTCACAGACTGCATGTGCCAAAGGTCCAAGGGTGTGCCACTTCCAACCAGCTCCAAAGCAAAGCAAACCTACGTTTCTTTCTACAGTGGCCTATGTTTGGTATAAGACTGATCTTTTCAGGTAACATTCTAAGGACTGCATCGAATGAGCGAACTTTCTACCTCGGTGACATGAAAGGGATAAAGGAAACATTCGATATTTCTCTCTTTCTTTCTGGCTTGTTTCGGTGAGTATGATCCCCTCTAATTCCATCCAGGACCATCGGGAAACCAAATAGGAGAGAGACACTTGGGGGGTGGGGGAGGGGGAGGATAAAGGCACAAATGGAGTAGAAAAGGACACAAGGGACCACAGAGATGGATCACGGGTGAATTGGTGGTGGGTTACCCAAAGGGGAATACAAAATGTAAAAGATATAAATAACAATAAAATATAAATAAATATTAAAAAAAAAGAAAGGGATCAAGGAAAAGCACTCGGACCAATTTTCTTGCCATTTCTTCTACTAGAGAGATTGATGGTAACGGCTGCACGCGGGATGGCTGTAATTCCTAATAATGGAATGCACAGAGAAAGTTAAAAAAAAATAATCCTAAAGATTTTTTTCAAAATGAGAGAGAGAAAGAGATACTGAAATCTCATCACGTGATCTTCGAGTTTCACACTTCTCTCCATTTAATTTATGAAGAGAAAAATTACTGTGATAGATATAAGTTGGCAGTGGTGATCATTAACAGCAAGCTATTGCCCATGGGTCTGCAATAAAATGTAGTACATATTGATTCTTTTTAACGTTAACTATTTTGAGGTTGTGATTGAAAATTACTGTTGAATTGCAGATAACACGAGTTGAGTGCCACAAACGATAAATATTGTAAGCTGGTTATAAAAACAGTTAAGGTATTATTATGTGGGTGTCATCAGATTTACTTTACTGACATAAACAGTTCAAAACAACACACATTTATATGTAATTTAAGGACTATCTATTCATCTTGCTTTAACAAATAGCAGCACACACAGGACTTTATGCAAATACCGAATTCAGTCTCCTTTCAACTTGACTGAACAACCCTAGTTCTTCTATTAAACTACTTTTCATATCATTTCAGTTGCACACTTTCAAAATTAACTTCTTTGTATGTTAGAGGAAGCGCTTGTCCAAGGAGAATAAAAAGAGAAAGAAAAAAGGCTAAGCTGAGGGTGAAAGAATGGTAGGATTAGTGGTCTTTCTAGTCTGTGAAACAAAGGAGGTAAATTCTGAGGCCAAGGCCTCCCCGGTGGTGCAGGGGATAAGTCTCAGCACTATGATGCTATCTGCAGCCACTGCAGCAGGAGTTCGATCCCCAGCCAGGGAACTTGCCACAGGGTGCAGCAGACTTCTCCTGTCTCGCCGGCTGCCCCCCTCAGCAGTGTGTTTCAGTAGATCCGCCTGTTCTGCTCCCCACTCTGTCTCTGGTGAATCCTCTCACCCCCCTACACCTCTGGCCTACACCCCAGCTCTTGTATGCATAAATAAATAAATCTTTAAAAAAGAATTCTGAGACCAGTGCCAGAATGCTTCCAAGGAGACATCTCCGTAGTAATTGGACAAAATCTACATTAACATCCCGAACAGCTGTTTCCTGGTAGCACCATTTTGAACACGTTGGCCTATTAAAGGCTATTAATGGAGTTATGTTAAGGGTGCAACTCTGGGCAGGTATCTACCTGGACCTGCCACCCCATGAGGGGGTGGGGGAGGGGATCCTGAGGCAGTATCAGGGGCCATCTTGGCTGTGAGTAGCATCTGTGCAAGGCAGATTTCATGGGAAAAATCTACTTTCTGAATGTTTACAAGGACACTGAATTCTCATGTGTACCAACTGGCTGAAGAAGTTTTCTGAAGTATTATTTACCCTTTTGGTTCTAAAGAGCTACGCGTCCCTTCATTTCATACATGGATCATGCTTGATTTATGGGTTGCTTTCATATTACAGGTGCTATCTTAGTCTGCTGTTCTGCTCTGCGTAAAGTTTATTTTATTATTATTTTTTAAGATTTATTTATTTATGCATACAAGTTGGGGCACAGCCAGAGGCGTGGGGCAGCGGGAGGGTTCACCAGAGAGAGACAGAGTGGGGAGCAGAACAGGCAGATCAGAAACACACTGCTGAGGGGAGCAGCGGGCGAGGCAGGAGAGGTCTGCCGTGCCATGTGGGGATCTCCCAGGCTGGTGTTGAACTAGCGTCGCTGCTGCCCTCTGCTGCCGACAGCTCCAGAGCTCCACAGCTCAGTGCTTAACCGCTGCGCCACCAGGGAGGCCCCTCTGTAAAGTTTAAAAGGGGATACTTTGTCCTTAGACAGCCTGGGTACCTCCCAAAGTGGGTTTGTGAGCACAAGATAGGAAGAGTTACAGCTTCTTGACTGTAAATAAAACTGAGATAAGAATCAGATATATGTCAAACTCTCCTTTTTCCCTGAAGGCATGTTTTTCGAGGCCCATCCAGGCTGAAGATAAGGACCAGAGTTTTCAGGACCTGAAACAGACCTTCCTGGTGATCTTCTCCCCTGCTAAACAACATGATATAATTTTACCTGTCTCCTCAATGAAATTTTTTTTGGAAATACCAGTCTTGTGGTCTCTTTTTCTTATTACAAGGCAGTAAATACTGGTCTTTGGTGTCCTCCATCTTGGCAGTGTCTTACTCATCCAGACATCCACTGAGAGAATGAACCCACTGCATTAAGTTACAGATTCTCATCGGAAAGATACCAGTGTGTCATTTATACCACATGCCAAACCCCGGAGGACACTGACAACTGACAATACCCTGAACCACTGTGCCCTTGAAGGAGCAGCTCCCCACCTCCCCCATCCCTGGTTGCGGGATTCCCAGCCCTCCTTACTCTAGGGAATACTGTATTGTCGCCCAAAGTCCCTGCTTGTCAGCTGGGCATAGGGTCATGCAGGGGGCCTCTCACCAAGGGGAAGGTCTTGGCATGAGGAACCTACTGGAAACCAGTATTTGCTGAAATCAGCAGGCAGATTATAGGGATAACATGCTTCCACCTGCAGGAACAATGGAGCCCCCAGACAGTAGCCCCTGGTCAGTCCACCGTAGCTGAGATCCCCAATAACTGCTTCCCCCACACGTGGACACTCCCTATTTACTTGCCCCACCTTTGCACTTGACGCTAATAAAGACGGACTGCCCTTGGATGGGGGCTGCACAGTACTTCCGGTGTAGCCCCTCTAGGCTTCTCACAGCTCCACGTGGACTTTGAGTCATCTTTCCCTCATCCCATACTGTGCCCCTTGAGGCAACTGTAGCCTTTGTGTCCAGGGCAGGATCCACGAACATCTCCCTGGTCAGGGAATAAGTGTATTTTCCTCTGAAAAGCTCCTCAATCTGTTAGAATTTGGCTTTTTGGAACACAATGATATGAAATTGGGTCTCTTAGGAATGAGCACAAATAGTATTAGCAACAATACATAAATCAAACTCTCTGAAAGAAAATGCTGGGAGGGAGCCTCCCCGGTGGTGCAGCGGTTAAGCGCTGCGCTGTGGAGCTGCCGGCAACGGGGACTCGAGTTCGACGCCCGGCCGGGGAGAATCCCACATGGTGCGGCAGACCTCTCCTGCCTCGCCCGCTGCTCCCCTTAGCAGTGTATTTCTGATCTGCCTGTTCTGCTCCCCGCTCTGTCTCTGGTGGACCCTCTCGCCGCCCCACGCCTCTGGCCTGTACCCCAGCTTGTATGTATAAATAAAAAATAAATCTTTAAAAAAAAAAAAGAAAAAAAGAAAATGCTGGGAATGCTGTAAAACATTTGAATAAATAGAATAGCAACACTGGCATGTATTTTTCCAGTCAGAAAGGAGAGAAGCTATTGAATTACTCAAGAATTCAGATGCATGCTCTACAAGGGCAAGATCTGGACTTGTTCTCTTCCCAGGAACACCCTCCACACCCAGCAAGGGACACACAGGAGATATTTTGGTAAAAGATAGGAAGAGAAAATTAGTGTTAATCAGCACAAAATCATTGTTGCTGTTTGCATAGGAAATGTCTTGCTTCTGGATATACTGCAAACAGTCACTGCTAGCGTAGAGCCCATTTTTGATGGATGTGCCTGTATTTTGATATGTGACTTCTGATTATAGCTGTCACCTGAAGACCTGTTGCTAGCTGCTTCTTCCCCATTGCATGCTTTTTGTAAAGGAGAATGACTCAATCCTCCTTTGCTTCCCGCCAGCTGCTCCATGCTTTTTGACTTTGGAGGTGATGTTGGGCTTCCCATTCTTACAAAGTATGTTCACTCTGTCCTTGAAGCGTTTCTTTTGTCCCTATTCAGTCAGAATGCCCATCTTCAGTTGCCCACTTGGAAATTGCTTTGATAACCTGCTGTCAGCCATTCTCTTTACAAGACCAACCTATTGAAACAGAATTACCATAAGTATGACTTCCCTCCTAGAGTCTGACAGTGCTCTGGGCCCTCATTAATGCAGATCATTTTGCCATTTAATTTTAAATATAGCAGAAGGGGGAGAATTACCTAGGAACTGGATATCATATCAATGACAGGCCATAGCTCAAAGAAGTAGAATCCTCTGCAGCCTGCCACACTGGAAGTTCTCAATTAGAATTTCATGGAAGAAACCAGAATTGGTTCTATCACAGCCAATCACCCCTCTCCTTCCCACTGGTGTTTTTTTCCACATTCTAATACTACCCTCTCAAACACCTTCTGTCCCCTCTCACCTTCCTATCCAACATGGAAAGAGAAGGATGTGAAACCAAGTTCCAAATTGCCATCGTGAGAGCTGGATCTCTATGGGGCATTCATTTGGATCTCAGCTACTTTAGAGTCTACTTGAAAAGAGGAATAAGTGATCTTTATCTTCCTTCAATGGATGGGAGTATTTCTCCTGAGTCTGCTACTTACACCAATTATTTCATTTATTTTATTTCTTATTTTTAGTTATTCAGCAATTTCTATCTCTTTTTTTCCTGCATATTTATTCCTTGCATTGTATTAGATGCCAGGTTGGGAAGAGAGTCACAGGATAACATAATGCATTTTAAAAAATACATTTAAGTAGATGTGAAATACAAAAAATGAATGAGAGGAATGAATGGTAAAGCAACAGAGACATTAGTCAGAATTCTGTTGTGAGGGGAGAGAGCAATTAAAAAGGAGGAAATAAAAGCACTTCCTTTTCTTCCTCCCATACCCTATGCTAGCTTGTAACAGCAGCTTTGTGTCCCTTTAAGAAGTTAAAGGCAAAAGAAAAATACAAAATAAGTTTGCCTTTTCTCAACAGGGAAGCCTGGAGTAAAAATTGGAGCTATTCAATCCCAGGAAAGGTAAATGGTCAATTTTTTGAAAAATTAAAAAGACAAAGCTATGGTTATCTAGCATCAGGGGAGAATGTCATTCTAAATAAAAAACTTCTTCAAATAATTGAAGGTGCGCCTCTGCAAGCACCACCATTCTTTTCGTTTTAACTACCTGTGACGAGAATCTTCTTAAAGTGCAAGGACATGTCCCAGTCTTCTTAAGCAAAGAACACTGAACATCATTTAACCTTTCCTTCCTGCCCTGGGGTTATCACTATGAACATCAGCTACTGCATTTTGTTGTAATACAATGATGCCCTTGGGGATGGCTGAGTGCACTCCAGCTGTCCATCTCGACACAAAGTGAGGCCAGACTCCTGATCGCCCAGAATTTTAATTTGATTTCATTTTTCAAAAACCATTTCAGGCTTTTAGATAGTATTTGTCACCACTATCAGATGGACCCTACTTATAGCAACATTCCCCATTGTAATTTGCTGTGGGCTGGTAAATCACATCATCAGACTATGTGTGTGTCCAATACACACTCACACACAGAACTGTACACAATGCCTGTATGTCAGCTACATATTTATACAGATATTTATATAAACTCTGGCTCTGAGGGTCTAAAAGGCTCCCGTATTCATAATTACACAGCACAAGTGTACGTTTTTGTGGTACAAATGTCCTCTCTTTGGAAAACCTGTTACTTGCTCTCCTCTCTCAGGTTCTTGATTATGCTCCACACCAGAGTTTCTCAGATTTAAGCAGGTATGAGAATCACCTGGGAAATCCTGCTGAAAACTCAGGTCCTGATTTTTGGGGTCTGGGTAAGTGTGTGGGATTCTGCATTTCTTGTAGATTCATTAGGCTGAACACCGGCACAAAGAAACCAGAAATCAGAGCACAAAGAGGCTAAAAGTTTGACAATCAAAATATAAATTTTAAAGTACAATATTGATAATGTGCTCTCAGTGGAGCGCCTTGCTGGAGAGTGTGGGGTGGGAATAAGCACCTGAAAAGGTGAGTGCTTCTATTTCTGAATCATAGACAGTGTTAGCAATCAGTGTCACCCGAATAAAAAAAAAAAAAGTAAAATAAATCATCAAGCCCTTTGACAAGTGCCACAGGTGATGTGCTAGTAGAATTGTAGTGATGTGTCCTACTTCTTTCCTCAGCTACATGGTTTCAAAATTATTGTCATTCATTCACGATAACATGGATAGAACTGGAGGGGATAATGCGAAACAAAGAAAGTGTGATGAAAGGCAGATAACAGTTCATTTCACTCGTAAGTAGAATGTAAGGAAGCAAAGCAAATAACAGACAAAACCAAAACAAAACAAACTCCAGAATCTGCCTGTGGAACGAAAGCTACTAGATGGGGAGAGGACCAGTGGACTATAGTGGAAGATGAGGGGGGTTTGGTGTTGGGTGTGGTGTGACATGAACTTGTACCCCTAAATCATACACAGTGTGGAAGCTGTTACCTCAATAAAATAAGTAATTAAAATTAATGTCACTTCAATCATTCACATAGAATGAAGACCTTTTATTTTGATGGTAAAAAAAAAAATCCTTTGAAATGATAAAGTAGGCCCAAACCACCTCACCTAATATTTTCTTTGAAAGTTTGAGTATTCAAATAAAAATCGAAGCAGCAGAATTCACATTCTTTGAGATACACCTATTCGTCTGTTAGAGTCAAATAAGATTTACCGGCTTTTTCCCAAATGCTTACTTGATATAAAACAGATTCCATTAAAACCCTAAACTCCACTCCTTGGATTTAAAAGGTAGCTTTCAAAATAATTATAAATCTTGGATTCATCACTTGTTATTGTTATTATAAAAGATTTTAGGTCTATTGAAAATATTTGTTTAAGTGTCCCTTTAGTGGTTTAAAATATTTAATAGTTTATATGATCTAAAATAATGTTTTCTTTTCAATTCTGTGATCTATATTCTTTACTTTAAGTACATACTCCATACAAGCAGAATGAACCATGGGAATAAAATTATTTTTTATTAAATTTATGGAAGTAGTTTTGTCTTTATACCAGCAAGGAGTATTCTGGATTTCGTTTCTTTCATTTCCCACCAGCAGAAATAAGAATACAAGGGAATCCTTAGCTTTAGAAAGGAAGCACCACAGCAATGTAAATCCTCCTTTATTTCATGCAGATCTCTCTACTCTCTTACAGGGCTTCACATCAGATTTATCCTCTATTGGATGACATGTTAAAATATATTAGACTGCAATGTGAATACAAAGAAAACAGAAGTCATAGCAAAAAGAGGCTAAAAGGTTAGCTAATCAAAATAGACTTTAAAAGTACAATATTGGCAATGTGTTGGCAGTCAAATTATTTGTTAGTGAAAATTTTTGTTGGTGGAAATGAGCTCTTTTGATTTTAGCCCTTTTCTTTGGAAGAGTGCCGTGGGTTATCTGAAGGAACCAGTTTGTCACTGACATGCAATCAAAGAGCTATACGCGAAGCTTCTTTGACTCATTTTCGTGCATTAATATTGTCATGCTTGAGATATGCTTCGTGTCTTGTTAGAATTTAACCTGGGCAATTGGCATCGATGCTTCTGAATCTCAAAATCTGCTAGTTTGGGGTGTAATTACATTTCTGAAAGACAAATATTTTATTTCTTCATAATTAGTTTCCTGTTGCTTTTCAAATTTGTTTCTTTACTCACTACACAGAGAAAACAAAGCACCAGTTGTCTGAAGGTGGTCTCTCCATTCCTATGGATTCCCAGGAGCTGTCTCCTCTGCCTGTGATGTGACCATCCTCTGTCTCACCCTTTTCTAGGCTGGTCCAATCATCCTATGCCTCATGTGGTAGAGGCTGACAAATCATTTACCACAGCATTTCCTTTTTATTTCTGGATACACAGAATACATTTCCCAGCCCTCTTCTGACTAAGTATTGCCGTGTTATTAAGTTCTGGTCCATGGACTATGGAGAGAACTGATGTAGGTGGTTTCCAGCCCCACCATCCCCCTCCCTGAAGAATGACTCTCCAACTATCTGTGATCTCTCCCCATGCCCTGTTGGCTGAATGCAAAGAATAGCTGGGGAGGGTGATATACAGCATGGAAAGACCATGGGGCCTTATGTCAAAACTTAGGAGATTGTTATACCGGAGCAATATTCTTCCAGGAAAACCCATTTTGGACTGTTATGAAAATAAAAAATAAAAATAATCTAAGTAAGAAAGACAAGGAGAACTAGAATACTTGAGGACCTTATAGTAATGAACATTGGCTCTGGTTGTTGCGTCAAGAGGAACAATCATAGCCAAAAAGCGTCCATTAATTAAGTGTTCTCATATGTGAACATTAATGAGGAACTTTAACATTTCAGTCTTAGTTGAGTGCCTGTGGCTCAGATGTCCCATGCAATTGCACTCAAATATTAGGCTAGGGCTATGGACTCACTGACTTCTTTAAAAGTCCACTTGATGAAGGAGCTTGCAAGGACCTCAACTGACTGTTGCTAGGTCAGGTCTTGGTGCTTTGTTTAGTAGGTCTCTCCACAGGACTGCTTCAAGACAAGGCAAGCTAAGTGCCCTGAAGCAAGCAATGAGAGGGAGGGAGAGAGAGGGAGAGAGAGGGGGAGGGGGGGAGGGAGGAAGTGAGGGAGGGATGGAGAAGGAGGGGGAGAAGGAAGGGGAGAGAGAGGGAGGGAAAGGGAGAGAAAGGGACAGAGAGGGAGTTGGAGAAGAAGGGGGAGAGGGAGGGAGGGAGGGAGAGGGAAGGCAAGGGAGAGAGAAGGAGGGAGAAGGAGGGAGGGAGGGAGGGAGGGATAGACAGGAAAAGGGAGGAGAGAGGGAGGGAGGGAAAGGAAGAGAGGGAGAGAGAAGGAGAGGTAGGAAGAGGGAGGGAGAGAGAGGGAGGGAGGGAGTGGGAGAGAGAGGGAGAGAGAGGGAGAGAGAGGGAGAGAGATATGAAGACCCTAGGATGGAAACCAGTCTTTAAATCCTAATCTTTGACGTGTCATCCTATTGCCTTTGTAGTATTCTGTTTGTTAGAAGGTTATGCGAGACATGAATACTAGAAGGCAAAGCTCACTGGATGTCATCTTATAAGCTGCTTTATGTATTTCCCTCATTTGGTCTCTTTTTGGGAGCAGAATTAATCTTTCTGCTTATTATGCTATATAAACCTGTTCAGAGACACCAGGTGTGACTGAGAAGATGGTGCACTGCATAAAACAACATAGTCAAGAGTTTAAAGGGGCTGAAAATGAGCCAGTATTCCTGAGTCTTACACTTACAGCAACACCTTATATGTGAGAGATGGATTCAATGGTGACATTCTCACTAAACTGAATAATGGAAAACAGTGTCAGGGCAATTATTCAGCCTCACACATCTGTCGAATGCATTGTACTACCAATTGCACTTGGTACTGACTCAATAATTATTTGTTGATTAAAAGTTAATGAGTACCTAAATAGCAGTTAAATTCTAGATATTTTAGATGGCTAGTTTGTGCCCAAAAATCTTATTTAGGAATATTACAAGAAATTGGCTCAAGAAATGCTTGGGAATATCAGAATTATTCACACTCCTGGAAGAGAATGTGCTGGACATTTCTAAAATGTTAAAGTTTCTCAATAGAGTTCACATAAAAGAACACAAAATTATTGGTTACATTTTGACTATAATTGCTACTCCAGAATTTAAAATCAATAAAATTATAATATTAAAGAAGAAAATTACACAAAAACATGGAGATTGCTCAGATATTTTTGCCTCTCACAGATGCTTATTCAAGGCAATACTCAGATGACAATTCTTTCCTTGATTCAAAGCAATTCCATGAAAAGATTTGGTCTGCCCCGTGGATGATATATAGACTGGTCAGTTCTAACCATTTGGAAACTCTGTGGTGATAAATAAGTTGCTTAGTAAATAACTTTTATTCTGACTGAGAAAAAGAGTCACCTAGAAAATTGTACATATGGGTATGTGTATAAAAATGGATTTGTCTTCCTTTATTATTCTCTCCACTGACCTCTCAGTATTCAAAAGAAAATATTGGAACACTGATGCTTACAAAGGTCACAGAAAACAAACATCAACAAATTGTCCCAACTACTGAAAATTTCTAGTACCACAATGTAGAGTAGAAAACTTTCCATGTAACCAAATGTCAAAACATATGACTACATTTAAAAGATAGCATTTATGGCATTTTAATTAATAAAATAGATCAAGTTATTGTTAATTATATTTTATGGAAGCTTACAATTCCTATACATGTTTAGTTTTACTTTAGTTAATGATTAATTTGCAAATATTCACGTGTTCTTGAATGTTGGGAGATTTCATTGTAAAAATTAAGACAATGACATTGTCATGGGAAGTGATTAGAACCAGATAAAAGTTAGGAAAAACTGTACCATTTGGAGATAAGTAACATTATTTAAATTAAAATAAATATCTTCTCTCCTCTAAATTTAGAATTATAGTGACTATAAGAAAAACTTAAAACAATTTCCCTTTAATGTTATCCATTTTATAAATAACAAATATTCTTGTAATTGCACAATTAAGGATCTTAACCACAATACAAATAATGAGTTTATTAATCTTCAGGGCAACTTCTGTGTATTTCTATCAAGATGAGAGGTGATATACAATAAAAATCCTTGACTTTTCAATAAGCTTTTGAGATAAGGACAGTAGTTCATTAATCTCTAGTTTCATGAGTCTGACACATACTACATGCTTGAAACTATTTCTTTAATATATGAGTGAATGGACAAAGGCAAGCAAGAGTGAGGGACGATGTAGGCAATCTAAACTGAGCTAGATCAAATAAAATGTACGGTGAGCTGACCCCTTGTTAGATGATTTGGGCAAAGATGCCAGTAGCTGGAGCGGTTTATTTATTTCTTTTTTAACACTCAAACTTATCTCAAGGAAAAGCCAAAGGACCTACTACCTCTGAATAGACAGCTCTATCAGTTACCAGGTAAGAAGCACTATCCTCTCAGACATTATGTAGAGTGTAGAAGATTGAGCATTTTTCATACACATACGCTATATTCCCCATGAACATTATCATCTCTCAGTACATTATGGATTTCAGATGATCAATAAATAATGAAGAATAACAATAACAACAACATCAACAAAGCCCCTGGGGACTACGAGGTTTGCACTCAAGCAAAGGTCTGAGCAAACAGATGGTTTCTTCCTTGTGCCCTGAAAGCAAGCCTCGTTGCCTTCTATAGAACCGCTAAGGGCAGTAAATCCCTGAGCAATTGGCCTTCCATCAAAAACAGTCTGTATCCGGTCTCAGGGAGTTCACAACGAGGGACTTTTGGCAATGGCGTCTCAGTTGATCACTCCTGTAATGGGGCAATTATAGTCAGAGGTTGTCTGTATGTAACCCAAGCCCTCATTTCTACACAGCTGTGCAGACCATCAACTCAAATTGTACCAAGAAGTCAATTGGGAGCCTATTCAGAATATGGGATATTTATTGGCTGAGGATGAGGGAAGCCTATTTGTTCAACCACAGTGGAATTTATCTTTGTCGACGCTGGGTACAGACATCGAGCATGTGCAAATAGCAGCACTGCTCCTGCCAAGCAGGCTGTTCTGGGCTCTCCTCTGACCCAGCCCCCTTTGGGTCCTGTCTGTCACTCCCGTCTCAGACCACCCTGCCCCAGGACTTCCCTTTGTCCGTTCTCTGACTCGATGAGCTCGCACCCGCCAACCTTTTAACTTTTGTGACTGCCCAAATGGATTTTTCAGAATTTTGATGTTTAATCAATAGGTAAGGATAAAAGGATTGCAAGTAGCAGGGAGGGCCCAGCTGGCATTAAACAGCATGATTTTTTAATGGATGTTTTCTTGGCTTTCTTCGATGACCTTTGGTCACTTGGAAGGAAAGCAGATACAGGAGCGGGATTCCCCTGGAGTTAGGGACTGGCATGTAGGGTGAGCCAAGGAGGCAAAGGTTTAGGATGGTGTTTAATGCCCGGCCCCAGGTAGCAGGAGGCAAAGGAAGGCCTGACAAAAGTGATGGTTTGGGAATAAGGGGAAGTCCAACTAAATACATTATGCTGAAGATGAGGAATAGGGCTGAGGTGAAGAAAGTCAGAGAGGTACTGAACTTGTGACCTTTTACAGAAGAATCACTGAATTCTAGAGGACACAGTACGGTGGATGGTGAGAAGTTCTGTGTTGACCTTGCCCTCTAATCCTCTAGCCCGTAGTTAATAGTTGACAGGAGTTTTATGAAGTGAAGAGGATATAGGAGCCGACAGCAAAGAGCAAGTACCTCCCCTGCCTCCACTGGGTGGGAGGCTTCTCCTGGGGAGGGTGTGGGACTCAATAAGGGAAAAGCCAGGCTGCTGGCATGTGAGGAAGCAGAAGATTCTTTAAGAATACATGCCTAAGGGCCTTCCTGGTGGCCTAGGGGTTAAGTCTCAGCGCTATCACCACTACTGCCTGAGTTCGATCCCCGGCCAGGGAGCTGACCCACATGGCACAGCAGACCTCTCTCATCTCGCCCACTGCTCCCCTCAGCAGTGCGTTTCAGTCGCTCTGCCTGTTCTGCTCCCCATTCTGTCTCTGGTGAATCCTCCTACCCCCACACCTCTGGCCAACACTCCAGTTCTTCTACACAAAAAAGTAAAATCACACACACACACACACACACACACACACCCCTAAGATTTAGCAATACAAATGTACATCTCTTGTTAAATGTGTGCACCTATTGATTAAAACCAACTTGAACATTATCAGAAGTCATAAAGGAGTTGACAAGTATTACTGACTTTATTTCTGAAAAACTTTCAAGAATTTTTTAAATAAGATCATTAGAGCCAGATGAAGCTGTGTAGGGAGAACAGAGTCCAAAAGAAAGGTGTGTACTAGGGGAATGGCGGGTGGCAGGAGAGCCGTCCCAAGGGTGTGCATGTGTCCCAGCGGGGGTCTCTGTCTGTGGGTTCAGGATATACCCTGGGGCTGCGGCTTATCACTGCGGGCATGAAATGTTTCAAGTTGCCTAGAGCCCATATACAAATCTATGTCACCGACACCTGAATGTCTGTGGAATGGAGAGCTTCAGGGGTCAACGGGAGGGTGGCGATCCAACTGCAGCTTTCTAGGTGACACAGGAGGGAAAAGGAAGCGGACAGGAATGGAGCTGCTGCAGTGAAAGGCAGAAATGATCCCAAAATGTGAGCGCTCAGGGCCCAGCACTCCTAGGTATTCTCGCCCCCTGATTTCTCCTGATGTCTGCATTTGAGACTGACCTGGGACTCCTAAATGACCGGATGCAGAAGCTCGACACTGTTCTCTGGAGTGGAAAATTCAGAGGGAAGCTGAGCTGAGAGAGGGCCAAGGGGAGAGGCCTGCTTCTTGTTTTTCATATTTGCTTCATCCTACTTGCTTAGTCTACTTCCTTCCTTGGATCTCCAGGGTCTTTTTTTTACCTAGTAATCTATCCCCAACTCGCTATAACATTTTTGCAGGGTTTTATATTTGTTTTCTCCTTACTATATTCAATGTAAATGAGACTTAATAAAAAATAATGATACTGTATTTGGCAGCAGAAGAACTAAAAGGAATATGGTAAATGCTCTCAAATAATCTATATCACATCACTGAATTATGTTCTACAGGAAGATGGTGAATAGAGCTCTCAGAGAATTACTAATGTCCTATGAAGCAAACAAACAAAATGCTACAACACCACTATATTGCAAACAGCTATTCTAAGCCTCACTGAACACATTCATTTGAATAAGATCACTAACTCAGACACATGTAGTATATCTGACATTACACCTTTATTACTGGAATTGACTTCATGCAATTAAAGGAAGACTTTCTCAAGAAATCAATGTGTATGATAAATAAAGGTAAATTTTTTTTAAGATTTATTTACTTATACATACAAGCTGGGGTGCAAGCCAGAGGCTTGGGGTGGTGAGAGGGTTCACCAGAGACAGAGTGGGGAGAAGCACAGGCAGATCAAAGGAAATACACTGCTGAGGGGAGCAGCGGGCGAGGCAGGAGAGGTCTGCTGTGCCATGTGGGAATCTCCCAGGCTTGGCATCAAACCCGCATCGCTGCTGCGGACAGCTCCACAGTGCAGCGCTTAACCGCTGCGCCACCAGGGAGGCCTATATAAAGGTAAATCTTGATGCATTCAATGTATATTTAATATCACCCTACTTTTCAGACTCCATATATAAGAAATACAAACCAAAGTAATAATAAATGGAAAAACCTATGATTATCTTATAAATTTAAACAACCTTAGAACTCAAGTTCATTCTCTTATTTTTGCTGATGAGAAATCTTAGAACTAGGTCCTACCAACTGCCACACAGTTGGCTGAATACACAGCTACGCATTCAAGGTTACTTCTATTTTACTCTGAAACACAGTGGGGGGTACATGTTATTTGGTGCCAATTGAGACATTTAGGAGATAACGAAATGCATTTGATAAAACAAAGAGGCTCATAGAAACTGTGAGTTTTCTCTGGGAAATGATCAGCTTCTCTTTTCAAACATATAGTCTATTTGGAGTTTACAGAAAATAGACATTGCTCTGTTGCTGGACTTTTAAGTTTTAGATATTCAAAAAGGCACTGAGAGTGTGAAAAATTATTTAGTTAAAGCAGGGAGTCAATCTCAATCTTCTTAAAAATTTTTACAAAACAGGAAGAATCAATCTTAAGCTTAGATTGAATAATAAATAGCAGTAAATAAGTTGATTCCTTTTTGAAGTGATCATAAACACAATTATCGATAATATTTCTAATCTGAATTGTAATTGGAGGGTGAATCTAATCATCACTTATAGAAATTTTCTATCATTCACCCAGAGACTGTAGGGCATATTCGTGGCGCATCTGCAGACAGCCATAATTCCTTTAATTACTGAAAAGACATGGGCTCTATTCCTGACACTGCACCACGATGAAAGCCTAAAGAATAGATGCGCAACTCCATCACTCTCGTGCAATAAATGTGGGTTTTGTAAACTTTTCCATCTTTACATAACCACTTCTTCATGTAAATAAATGGTAAGCATGCAATCCCTCCCAAAAGAAATTGTGTCTCCATGTACCAACACACGTACAGTATTTGAAAATCAGAAGAATCTGACTGAATCAAAAGAAATCATAGTTCTCCCAAAATACCTTCATTGTAAGACTTAACATTATTTATATAGAGGTGGAACTTCATCAGAAGTTATGAAAGTGTTGTATCATTGCACATAATTGATTTCACATGTTTCTTTTCAATACACCCAACAATCAATGTACTAACAGTGTATGTATAAGAGCAAAAGAAAGGCATCTGGATTTTGAAGTGGTTTGAGAACAGAACACAGTAGCTACATTTCTACAAACCCCTGATGCTGCTTTAATGGGGACTATTCATCTTCAGATTTAATAATATTGTGTTAATTGTATTATAAGATTAATATGGCTAAATAAGCTCACCTGTTTGATATTTATTTGCATTTCTTAAAAGTTATGAAACAGTTACAGATAGAGACAAAAACTGACAAAAAAGTGAAACCGTCCAAATTCAAACAAACATGAGAATGTGAATGCATTATGTGGAACCTCCATAGGCCATTCATCTGTAAATTCTTCCTGCTTTTTTGTCCAAAACAAATTTTAAACTGGAGCAAGTGTCCAGGACAATCCGTTCTACCTCCTTTACTTCCACCCTAGCTCAAACCACCATCATCTCTTTCAGACAATCATCAGAGCGTCCTGTTTCTACTCTTACCTCTCAAATGCCATTCTCCATATAGCAGAAGCCCTTATGACTGACTTATCCTAGATACTTAATGTAGATTGCTAAATTACCAGGATTTTGTGAACCAGATGTTACATACAACAATAATTAAAAAATGAAACTATACATGCAAAACTAAGCCACATTAAAAACAAAAGCAATTACTCAAAACTTATCACTTCATTGGTGTAGTAGTATAGATTACTACATTCTAAGGTCTTAAGATTGATTATGTATATCAATACTCTACATGGTGTAATCCTTGATTATGGTGGCTTCTGAGAATCTCTTTCCACTTCCACATTCAGTCATGTCACACTGATAGCATAAAAGATCAACCAGGATGGAGGACTTTACACTATGGAAATTGGAAAATACTGCGAGAGGGCTTGGGTTCTATATAATCTTATTGATCATCTGGACTAAGATAAATGATGGGCTATCTTTGATCTACTTTAAGATGGTACTGAGACTTACATTTTGAATATCAAAATAAAACCTGAGGAAATAGTCTTCCAGTCCTTGATCTATTTCAGCAAAGTGTGACTCAAATAATTAATGGAAGGGTCATGTTCCAACTTGCATCTTTGTTGTTTCAGTTTCAAATTACTCATCACGGTGCATAAAAACATCCACCAACACTTATGTCAGAATGCCAAGTTTATTGGGCACCTGTCATATTCCCAGAGTGTATAGTAGGTGCTGCAAAGGCACCTCTTGATTGAATTTATTAAGATTATCTGAGTCTTCTCACTTCCTTCCTCCCTCCCTGTTCCCTGTCTGACTCAGGGATAGTGATTATCTATCAGAAGGAATCAGGTCAACTTCTTCCTCCAAATCCACACCCCTGCGCTCACCTCGCCAGGCACTGCAAGGCCTTTTTCATCTACTGTTTCTACATTTCCTACACAAAAACAATGTTGCCTCCAGTTATCACCTCAGGACATTTCTAGAAACTTCTTTGAGTGCTTCACTATGAAAGTTGAATAAAATGAAACTGAAAATAGCATTATTTCTGGGACAACTGTCACCTAAAAGACTTTAGGGAATCCTCCAAAACTGATGTTCATCTATTTTCTTGTAACACTTAAAAATCGCAAATGCGAGTCTGTTGTACAGGAGATTACTGTTAAATTGTGAATGCCAATTAAACGTTAATGGTTAATCTTCACTAAATAAGAAGTGCTTCATATAGCATGCAAAATTATCTGCCACAGCATTAACAAAAACCGATTAGTTAACTAGCTAAACAGATTAAATACAGACTTTCAAGTTTATGGGGAAATGAATAGGCCTTAAATTTAATAGTATGGAATATTCTTTTATTTAAATTTTATGACTCCTCATCCAGTTTCATTTAAAATGTCAAAATTGTAATGGTTGTGACATTCATTTTCTAATAGTGTCTGAAACATATGCAGTAAAAAGGGTTGTAATAATAATACTACAAATTACATGCTTATTTTTCCAGATCATACCTAATAGACTGTAATATCATTTTCAGTCACAGTTCACCAGAGTTAAATTTAAAGCATAATATTGGAGTCAAGGTTCCTTCACATCTAATTAGACATTAGAAACAAATGCGGCCAGGTCTGCATTCTGTTAAATATATGCAAATAATCCCTCAGAGGTAAGGGGACCATTTAACAGCATTAAAGGTAAAAGTGACCCACTGAAGGTATACAATGAATTACTGTGGATTTACCTTCAGCATTGTGCGATATGAAATCTCAGTTGCGGTAGGACACACTGAAGCATAAATTGTACCCAGCTTGTCTCACACTGCAAAATATTCAGGACAAACATAGAATATTTTATGCTTAGAAGCCTAACTTCTGGAAATTATGCCAGCAAGTGAGGCAGTTCAACAAAACACCTATCACGGGTATGGATAGCACCATTGCAAATCTTGGCAGGGTCATTTATTTTCAGGAGCAGCAGGGAAACATTAAAAAGAATGCATTTTGTTCATTCTTTGGAAATTCAGATAAATAAGTCTTAGCTAGACTGTATTTAGAAGTGAGAACTGGGAGATGTTTTTTTCTAAGCCCATCCTTGCAAGAGATTTTGCTGTATTCATGCACAAAAATGGAATGGGGAAAATATTCCTTGAAATTCCATCATGTAAGAGCACAGATTTTTCTCTACTCCTGTTTTTAACATCTTGCTACAACATGAAATTGGGAAGTGATAGTGATTTTAAGGCATTCATTGGTCTGCCATATAGTTTTGCAGGGTCACTGGACTTTTCCAGACAAAGTCTTCCAATTGGTTTTGCCTGAACCACTCATATTCCTGTTTCATCTTTACTACCCCTTGCCCCAATTTGGAAAAGAAAGACAGCAACAGGGTGAACCAGGCAGTATTACTTGAAGATGTTTGAATATTCCTGTAATAACCCAAATATGAATAAAATGCTTCTTTCTCTTAGCCAACATATATGTAGACACTGAAATCATCACAGTAAGTACTTGATTCATAAATATGAGTCTTTAGTAAAGAAAACAATTACTAACCACATCTCATACACTCTTGAAAATAGGACTTTGGATTTTGTTTATAAAAGGCAAGTGCAATCACTTAAAACTAAAGAGTAAATATAATCGTCACCCCTAGTGCTGAGGATTGGGAGGACTTCCACTGTCTTGTAAATCTGCCTGTGGCAGGTGAATTGTTTCTAGGCGCATTGTCATCAAATAAGCTCAGAAAGGTTTTGTGCTTCAATTGCCCATGGTTTCTTCATAGCCAAGAACCCAAAATATTGCAGTTCTTGATATGACTCTAGTAATATTCATCCATTAGTGCAAATCCTGCCCTCAGAATGTTCCAGATTATTCATTTCCCCAGCATCTGCTATATTGACAGACCTAGAATTAAGCCCAATTTTGAAAATAGGAGAACCAGCACATTTTCTCCAGTGACCTTGACAAACTGGATTGGGATATAGAGAGTGATGTGTTCTTACCATTCCATCAATTAGGGAGTGTGAGCGAGTTTTGAGAATAATAAAATTGAGAATCATTCCAACTCTAATGTATATTAACTGGAGGATCATCTTACTATCTTTCAAAGTACCTAAGGGAAAATATGGAAGCTAAATTTGTACTATACCTACTGAATTAAGAAAAGGAATCATAAATGATTCCATAGAAGGGAAAAATAATGTCTAATTACTACTGTCCCTCATCATTGGAGAATTTCAGACTGACAATAATTTGAGCAAAGATTTCTTCATAAAGTAAAACAGAACTTTCCATATCATTTCTGTTTCCATTAGGTGTTGATTTTTTTTTTTTTCTTAGAACAACCAATGAAACAAACAAATTCATTTTAGGATATATATTTCTCTTGGAAAATTACTGCCAGATAGATGTAGGGAATAAAAGTGCTATGGGTAAGATTTAAGGAGAGAGCTATCCTTGCAAAAAATATTTAGTTCTGCATCTCTAAGCACTTTCAACTTGCTAGCATTTTGGCACATCATCATTTCTCCAAAAGAACAAGGATACTAACATTAACATTTGCTCTAACAGCTGATGAGCCGGACATGTGGGGAGCCTTAGAACCTATTTATGATTCCAAGATAATATATGGAAGCCTGGGTATAAAAGAAACAGTGAAAAAGGAATAGCTCTTCCCTAGTGAGCATGATGAATGATGAGTATAGCAGAAAAGAGTCTGAGGAAAAGAGTCACAATAATTGCCCAAACTGCACCTGTACAATTCATTCTGTGTAATAGATCTGAATAAATAGGCAATATTTTCCCAAGGAAAGATAGTGGTTTTCAAAGATGTTGATAAGATGCGAGAAACAATTATGGATAATATAATATTGCTTAAATTTCATATATTGGTCAGAAGACTAAAATGCAGCCGATTCTGCAATATTCAAACAGTGCATAGACACCTGGTTTCCATGCCAGTTCTACCAGTAAGGGCTCCTGCCCACCCAGGATGGAATAGCATCAAGGCAAAGGTGTATGTGTTGGGGGGAGAGGAAGGATGTCTTGAATGAACGCCATAAACTCAGGTTTCACGGACCCCATCCCCACCCCAGGCCAAAGAGATCTAAGGCACCAAGGACTGCAAATCCCATAATGTCATCACCACCATAGGGAAGTTTGTTGGGAACTGAGGGTGGAGTTGAGCAGCAGGCTGGTGTCTAACCAGAGATGTGGGCCTTGGGTGGCTGGTTTTCATCAGACTTCGCCATGCTCTTGGGTCCCCAGCTCAGGGGAACTGGTAGGACGTATTCACCGATTTCTCTCTTTCTCCCTGGGTATCCCTCTCTTCATTTCCCTTTTTTTATATGTAAACTCTTTATTAATCTTTTTGTGTGTGTCTGCAGTTGGGTCTCATAGGTCTTTTTTATAAGCATAGGTAAGACCCACACTCAAGCCAACCCATTTCACATTGGGGTTGTCCTGTAAACACATGGTCTGGGGAAATTCTGTTTTGTTTTTTTCCTTTGAGAGAGGAAGGGCCCGGGTGAAGTCCAGGTCTTCTTTTGTTTTAACACTGGGTTATTTTTCTAGGTAAAGGACCAATTACTCAGGAAACTCTGAAACCAAGTCAATATGTTTCAAATGTCAGAGAATTCTGGACCACAGAGTGTGCCCTCTTTAGAAAATAACATTTAAAGAATATTACAAAGGACTTCTACAAATTACTTAGAAATAAAAATAGATCCAATGTTAGAACATTGACAGGGCTATGGTGGCTACTGATAAGTTGTATTTTTTTTAACATTACCTTTGTACCTTTGTATTCCTCTCTTGCTTGCGCTAGGAATCAGCAGTAGGAAGACTGTACATAAATTCCACTATAGTTTCCCAACCATATTTTAAGACTATACTTGTGGCATTTTTCTCTACAGAATCTTTTTCAGAGCGGATAACATGTGGAACAATGGATTGATTTTAAGTTGCAGCTCTTTGTTTTCAGGACCCTCCCTCTGGCAGAGAAGCCAAAGATCCTGGAGGAGGATGGGGGAAGGGCTGAGAAGGGAGCTCACACCTTTCATAATGGCTTGTGAACAATCAAGAACTGATGGTATTAGTGAAAGGTTATTATTTGAATTAATCATACAAGTTTAAAACAACTTGGCATTTCAAAATGTTTCTAGGTAGGCGTAGTTTCCAAACTGCAACTGCCACGGAGTGTAATTCCTGACATGCTGGGAGGGTGTGAGTCTGTGTGTGTGGAGGGAGGGGGTGGGGAAATGTATGTGGTGAAGCTGTTAGAGGGTCCTAGACATTTCTGAGCAGGTGTTAGGACAAGGGCTGGAGAAGTAGTGTCAATTCATAGCCACCTTACGAAGGAGCTTAGACTCAATTCTGGAAGGGTTGGAGAGTATAAAAGCACACTAGTGTCTGTCATCTGTGCAGTTCATGTGATTTAAAAAATACTCTGGACGCAATACAGAAGAATTAAAGATATTCAGAGCAAAGACTGAAGTGTGTTTCGTCCATTAGGGAGGTCAAGACCCCTGTTATGCCCCCTGCCTCGTTCAGGCCACTTGAGACTCACCAGCCCAGGATACCCAAAGTCTTTCCTGTTTTCTATCATTCATTCCCCCTTTACTTTTCAAACCAATAAGGCATTGCCATTGAGCATTATACATGGGCTACCCTACTCTTATATTAAAAATCAACATGCTTGATATTGAATGCTAAATAGGATGTCGAATAGTACCCAGGGTGGCAGTGATGAATCACTCAAAGTAGAAACATGTGTGTGCAAACATAGGCTTGTGTGTTTGGGTCGCTAAATTAAATAAACTGAGAATTAAAAGTAAAGTAATACTTTAGATATACTTCATTAGGCAGGGATATTAATGACGAGGATAGTTATTTCTTGGTTCATGCGCTTAATCAGAAAAATTTGAGATGGAAGCATAATTGCATTAATGACATTTTTGTACATACTCCTTGATTTTACTGTTTTTAATAAAGGTATATATATTAATAGCACCAGCCCTCCAGTTATTGTCTGATGAGTCCATGAATCAAAAAAAAAATGGTAGTTTAATGGTCATATATTTTAGGGTTGAGAGAGTCATTTATTGTTGTGAATTTATAACTTCTTAGAACATTTCAGTATGAAATAACTCAACGAGAGTGATATTAAAATACATGTAACTTCGGTTGTTTTCCAAGGGACTGGAAGGGAATGAATACATCAAAGGTTTACAAAAACTGTGTAATTCTAAGGCATCATATATTTAAGGACAAATGATTTCTAGAAAAGTACTAACTATGTGTTGATTCTGTGTGCTTTCTTGTAACACATCCTTAAAAAGAAGACTGCACTAATTATATATGTACTAGAATATGAAGGAGTAAAGATTCAGCTAGCAATTTAAAATGTGTTAGCAAAGATGGTAAAAAAGAACACAGAAATACCCAAATTCTTGAAAATTTTAAATATTTCTGAAATTCAATGTGCTAAGTAAGTTTTAAAATGCTTTTAACATTTATAAGGACTCTGTACCAAGACTGGAGAAAGAGAAAATATCTTAACTACACCCTCACCCCCCCCACTTCCTTGGGTTCTATTAAGTTGCCTTCATTCCCGCCTCCTTAACATTTATCAGTCAATCAACACACATTAATTGTGCATCTTAATTCTCTACAAGCTGGATGAACAACTCTGGTTGACAATTACAGGTAGAAAACTATTTTAAATATTTAGCTGATTGTTTAAAAATTAAACATGCTATACTTTCTCGATACCATTCTTAATTTAAATCTGATGGACAGCTTCATTTTCACTGAATGTTCATAAATGTACATTTAATCCAGTAAAAGGAAGACCAAAATCTCTGTGCTGAGTAGATGGAATATTTTTCTAATTTTTCTAATTTGCTTGACTGAATATAATGATATTCCAGACTGGAAAAATGATCAGCATATTGGGATGTCAGAAGGCTGAGGCTGTCATCATACCACAGCAATATCAGTGTCTTCACTTAAACCCATGTCGATGACATAGCTCTCGCACTCCTTGCTAGGATAAGGGGTAAGGCTGATTCTTTTAATCTTGCCACAAATAACCACGGCCATGAGGTTTTAAACACTGGCTTAGGGCTGGAGCACCTCCTCAGCAGTATGTCTTTGGAAGAAAGTTCTTTCGGAAGGAGTTTTTGTATATTTAATCACCAGCTTCGTTTTGCTTTAAAACAGCCATAGCAGCAAACGTCCTGCAGCCTGCGCGCTAGTGTGAGTCACCTGCAGCGGCTGGTGAGATGCATCTATCCAAGTTTTGGTTTCTGGACTGGATCTCACTGGCCCTCCATGTCTGGCTGACTTCAAAATAAACCCTCAGGGCCCACAGCCTGTTTATAGATAAGCACCATTGGCTGATGGTTCTACATGCCCAGGAAAATGTTTCCTTAGCATTTCTCCCTATATTGTTGACAATCTGTTATTATTGTATTGCATAATAGAGGAATAGAATTAAATATAGGAACGAAAGAACGGAAGGGGAGGTAATCATATGTATATGCATATGACTCATAACTATAATTGTCGCCAAAGCTATAAAGTGTTGCATGGAATATTTATTCTGTGCTTTTTGCTTTCATATTTATAACAGAGAACGAGGCCTATTAAAATTTCCACATAAACTCTGCAAGCCATAATGAGAAAAACTACGCGAACAGATTATTTTTATATACCTTAAACAGGTCTGTTCAAGGTTCATTGTTTCATGATTAAATTCTATGTTAGCTGATACTGGAAAGAAAAACTTTTCCGCTTACTATCACAGAATACTAGTACGCACTCATACGATGCAATGGTAGTTCATTAAAGCTGATTTTTAACTCTATCTCCAAAATCTCCGACTCTGCCAAAGACAAATGACTCTTTAAATAACCATTTAATTCTGAGTTGCACAGTTGATGTAAACATTAACTTAACATATAGCTGTTAAGTCATTCATTCCTGTCTTCAGCAAACCTTTTTTGGGTTTTGACTTTGTGTTAGGCATATGATTAGCACCGGAAGTATATAGATAAATGTGATTTATACTATTCTACGCATAAAACTGGGGAAATCCATGTTGACAATCACAGCTCAAACCAAGCAGTAACCTAATTTCAACCATCCACAGCAATATTTGGTGTCCCTTATTTACCTGAAATTAGATTTACGGGCATCAAAGACCAGTGTCCTCTGGGCTGACCCTTTTTTTTTTTTAAGATTTATTTATTTATGCATACAATGCTGGGGTACAGGCCAGAGGCGTGGGGCGGAAGAGGGTTCACCAGAGACAGAGTGGGGAGCAGAATAGGCAGATCAACGGAAATACACTGCTGAGGGGAGCAGCGGGCGAGGCAGGAGAGGTCTGCCGCACCATGTGGGACATCTCCCTGGCCGGGCGTCGAACTCGCGTCGCAGCTGCCGACAGCTCCACAGCACAGCGCTCAACCGCTGCGCCACCGGGGAGGTGCTGGGCTGACCCTTGCACAGCACAGATTTGCGTGGCTCACTTACAGGTGGATTTTTCCCATAAATACTGTTGACCCTTTACAGCCATGGGATTCACACGCTCTGGCAACCAATGGCCCATAATGGCTGGTTGAATCCATAGCAGCAGAACCCAAGTTATGAAGACGCCCCTGTAAAGGGCTTGAGCATCTCAGGTTACGGTCTCTTTGGGGATCCTGAAACCAGTTCCCTGTGGATACCAAGGGATGACTACAGTTAAATTCCTGGAGTGTCAAAAGCTCTACTCTGATTTCCAGTGGTTCAGGGGTCTGTGCTCCTGACCTCCTCACTCTTCACAAATCAACTGTGTATCAGTTCATCCAGCAGAAACATCAATATCTTTATTTTTACTCCCTCGATACAGATCCACTGAGCTTTTTCAGACTTTCCTGATCTCAGTAAAATCAGCAATTCAAATTGTTTTTAAAAATCCCAATCAAGGGCCTCCCTGGTGGAGCTGTCTGCAGCAGCGACGTGAGTTCCACACCAGCCAGGGAGATTCCCACATGGCGCCGCAGACCTCTCCTGCCTCGCCCACTGTGCCCCTCAGCAGTATATTTCCATCGATCTGCTGTGCTACTCCCCACTCTGTCTCTGGTGAACCCTCTCACCACCACACACCTATGGCCTGCACCCCAGCTTGTATGCATAAATAAATAAATCTTTGAAAAAAATGCCAATCAACTATGGATACCTTAGAAGAGTTGGCCTCTCCATGTGAGAAGGATTATGCCAATTAAATACATCTATGTTTATAGTTTTCACTATTAAATAGATTTTTGTATAATAAAAATTTCTAAGTGTAAAATCAAGGAAAGAATGCATTTCTCTAGCTATGATATTAGTGATCAGTGGCCACTGAAAGTCAAAATACATCTGTGCTATATATTGTTTGCTTCATATACTATTATTTGCAAAATTGGAAGTTTTAAAATAGAACACAAGGACTTTTTGTTGGAACATTGCTTGGACTTTTATCTCTTCCAAAAATAGATAATAGTAGTGATTCTAGTAGACATTTCAAAATAAAAGTCCTCAGTATATTATTGAAATGGGAATGATCGTTTCTCAATGATGCTACTACTGCCTAATTACAATTACTGCCATTTATATAAAGAGAGCACATTCCTCCCATGAAGAGCTTTTTTATTTCTATCTATTGTAACTGTACAACTGGGGAAGAAAGTTTTTGTTGTTGTTGCTATTGTTTTTATTGCTATTGTTATTCTGAATACAGTGCCAAGCTAATGAAATTATTTCCCCAGGATAGAACGTAGAAAAGAGCAAATCTCTACTTTTGGAATAGTATTAGAGTTTCACAATAACCAGAAATAACACACACTAATGTTAAAGCCATGCAAATTGAGAATGTTAATAAAATGAAAAGTTAAATTGAGTCAACATGTATATATCATTTATCTATCCCACGCGCCAAAAAGGAAGCATAGGATTTGACTCTTGTCTTCGATCATATTATATTACAGGAGTAAATTAAGGTAGGTATGTGTTTTCAATTAATTTTTAATCTCTAGTCTCTTCTGCTCTCACTTGGAATAGCCAGAATCCTGTCTCTACTGAATTTTCTCCATCAAAAAATCGCTAAATCAAGCATCCCATTTTCTGACAGCAAGTTCTACTTTAATTATTCAACTATACTCACTATGAACATTCTTCAACTTGTTTCAGAACTCCGATACACAGCATTACCTTCACCCTACATTGTGGGTACTTTCCTGACATCACTGCTCTCTACCCAGATTATATCCATTGCCCAGCCAATATGCCCTTCATTAATGACCTCGGCATTCTTGGTCCTCTTACCTCTGTCTGGCCATTCCTCAAACCAGGATGAATCCAAACACCCCTTTTCTCCATGACCGCCTCCAGGCAGCTAAGTTCAACTGGAGAAAATCAACTAAAATTGATTTCTAACTTATGACTACTTCAAGATAACCAAACACACCAAGATTATTTATTAAAATGAAGTCATGTAACAGGGTGGTCCCCAGGAAAAAGGGTGTGTCCCAGATTCCCTGTCCCACTCAAGGTAGGGTGGAACTGAGCAGGATATAAGAAGCTGGAGAAGAGAGGCAGGACACACACACAGAGGAGACAGAACACACAGACAGAAGACAGGAGGAGAAAGAAGAAGGATGGAGAGCCAGAAGAGGCCCAAGGAGCAGAGAGACTTGTAAAGAAGCTGCACTGGCCTGGACTGATTGACATAGATGTGGGTGAGAGACCCGTGGGGAGGTTAACGGTGGCTGTGTTGATTCTGGTTTTGATTTTGTTCTGTTCCTCTCAGAATTGTCTGACTGTTTCTGACCCTTTTGGATGGGTCCCTGCCGAAAGGTATTTTGGTTCCTCCCAGAATTGTCTGGCTGTTTCTGACCCTTATGTGTGGGTCCCTGCCATAAGCTGTTCTAGACTTGTGGCAGGCTTTCGAGACTTGCTTTGGACCAGTCCCTTTTGAGTGGACTTTTACTCATGGGGAGTTGGATAACATTGGGTGCTTGACTTAGATACTATAGTCGTTGTCTTCTCTGTCTTTTCTAATTGTATTAAAGTTTCTTTCCACAAAAGGTCCTATATGTTTTGTACTGATGCGGCGGATGGCAGAACCTATTTAGAACAGGGCAGGTCTGGGGTTTTGGGGGTGCCCCTCTCTCTGCCCTGTAGCAGTCAGGATAACCAAACATCAAAAACACTTGCATGTGTAACTATATTCACAGCAATAGGAAAAGTATAGTTCCCTCAGGGTAAAGTCAATTATATTGATTCAGTGCTAGCCCACCTTCTCAGGAAACTTTTACTTTTCATTATCTGCTTGGACCCCTGTATCTTCACCATTTTATACAGGGATCTTTCCATCAAGGTATAAAGTTCCACATCTCTCCTGGAACTTCAGGGAGCTATTATCTTATCTTCCTTCTCCTTCTCGATGCCAACACTTTTCTAGAAAATTGTTTATACTGTTTCATTTATACCCATCAGTTCCATTTTTTCACCTTATACGTATTGTTCCCTCTACCCCAAGTGGCTCCTGTCTTCATCATACTATGATGGCTGTTACAATGATGCCAAAAGTGTCTTATTACTAAGAACAGTTGTCATTTCTCAATCTTCATTAGATGGAGACTCTTGGAACTTTGATACTATTATCTACTCTCTCAGATTCCTTTCTTACCTGGAATTTTGGTTTCTTTGCTGGTCTCTGTTTCCAAATCATTTGATTCACTTGTTGGTTCATTTTCTATAAATGGATTATGGCCATCTCCGTTATGTCTCCAAATGGATATAGGCTTATTTTCTTTAAAATGTATTCTCTTTGGCAACTATGTACTTGTTCATGGTTTAAATTGACACCTGCACCCAAATGATTTCAAGCTTAAATCACATGTATAGCTTTTCCTGAATTCCAGATCAATGCATAGACCTTTATTTGACATCTTCACTTCGTATTAAAAACAAACCTCAAACCCACTATATTCAACATGACCTTGATGCTTTTTATCACCCACAATGTTCCTTCAGCGCATCCTTCAATCTCAGTGAATCTACTCATTTTGCTCATGTGTTGGAAAAGTAGGAGTTGACAACAACCCCAAATCCAATCCAAAACAACAACAAATCATTACTTTTATCTTCTAACTGCCACTCAAACCCAACTCTCCCTTTGCCACTGCCACCAATAAACCCAAACCCCAATTAGGCTCATAATATACTTGCATACTATGGTCTGCATGCCTTCACTGTTTTTTTTCTTTTTATAAATTCATTCTCCACAATGTATAGAAATACTATATTTTCAAAACACAAAACTAGTCTTCCTTGGCTCCTGATTTTCCTTAGTATAGAACACCACATTTTTCGTATGGTCTACGAGATATTAAATGACCTGTCCCTGACTCCCATTCCAACCTCAGACACAATCCTTCCACTCTGGCATTCCACAAGCCAAAACATTGACCTTTGGGTCCTCCATCTCTCCATTCTTTTTTGATTATTTTCTGGTCTTTACACAGATTGTTACCTCATCTGGATTATTTCTTTCTCCCTTTTTCCCCTAATAAGTTCAGATATAATGTTGTTATTTGAAAATCATCTTTTAATTCCTTCCTACTCTGCCCTCCAAAACTGGGTCAGCTACCCTGGATTACCCAATGGCATTGTCCAGTATGCAGTTAAGAATGCATGAGCTATTTGTGATCAACATGTTTCTAATTCATTAAAGTGTAACCACTTTGAGAAGAATGCAAACCACTTTATTATTTGTTGTTTACTGTGTTGATTCTAGTGTCTATAGATGGTGCAAAATTCAGAAATAAATATTTGTTAAAAGTGAATAAATAGTTGAGTGACAGAGGTTGACTGATGTTGACTGATGGATGTAGATGGAATTTGTGGTATTTACTCTGTATATTAAATATTATTGAGGTTCTGATAAATGTTATTGAGTACTTTTGATTGAATTTTATAATAATTCCTTAAATACATTTGTTGTTTACCTCTAGATTTGGCCTTAGGGTAGAAGTGAATTTTTAGCATCTCTGACTTCCTAGAGATGAACAACACTGAATTTATTTCACTTGTGGACTCTCCCTAAATGTTTGTTGAATAAATGGAAATGGATAGAAGAGGAAACGACTGAACAGATAAAAATGCCAAATAAGTCAATGAACAACTGATTTAATTTTTGGAGGTGGAGTAAGATTAGAAAGATAAAAGGCACTGTTGTTCAATGTGATGCATGTTTTAAAAAACAGCTTAAAATATTCAAGTTTATTAGTTGTTTCTACTAATAATCTTACCTCAAGGCATCTATTCTCCAGTAATACTGAAAGACATATATAAATCATTGCAAATGAAAGTGTGTTTTTGAGAAGATAGTTGGGAGATGGATTTTTGATATAAGGGTCTAGATACTATTGGGTGTCGTAGGACCTTACTCTCTGAAGATTGTTAAGAATTGATGACAGCTGAAGTATCGTTCTGCCTGGAGCCATGGGAACTAATTGGATGATCCTTCTACTTATCAGTCTCCACTGTGAAGAGCGCTATAGGAATTCTCCCTGGAGATGGCCCATAGCAACTAGAACAAAATAGTCACTTGTCCAGGAATTTCAATAATCAGTGTCATAAAATGCATTCCAAAGGAGAGCTTGTTATTATTTGTTATGAATATTTGAAGAAGCTGGAAATGTTTACAATTTATATCATCTAACCACCCTTTGTAGCATATATTAAGTTACCACTAAAATGATGGCTATTTCAGCCCTTTGTTTGATATAAGTCAGGTAACTATAGAGTGGTAAACAAGGTGTTTACCATGGCATTCAGTACTTGAAATTAGTAGTTGCTCCTTCAGGCTTTATCAATTAATAAGATAGACAAAACCAGTGAAAATAAAACCTTCACAGACAGGTAAAAGTAGCACACATAGAGAAGTGCAATTATAGGGACAGTGAACGTGCATTTCGGAAAACACCAATGGACAATAGGTAGTAGGCACGAAGAAATAAGATGCTCAAAGGCTCACACAGAGGCAGTGTTTTGTTGTCAGATATGGGGAAAAATTATTTGGAAAGCCTTGGAAGACATTTATTTCCATACGAGGGAAGATTGTTTAAGCAGACAATGAGAAGATGGGTGGAATTAGTGAGAACAGAGGGTTCAGATAGGGATTACATGCATTCAGGAAAGGACTAATTGATCTCTGGGCTGTCTGTCTGGGCCACTTTAACATATAGAAGCAGTATTCTTCGCTAGAGGACAGTCATTCTCAGGAACACTGCTCTACCCACACTGCCTGTATCAGAGCTTCTGTGTTGGCATGAGATCAGATTAGTATAGTGCCACCCCTGAGTTTAGAACTTCGTCCAGCATATTCTGTACTAGCTATACAACTTCAGGTAAGTTGTTAAAATTCTGCAGACTTGGGTCTCCTCATCCATAAAATGAAAGTGTAGATGAACCAAGTAACACCCACAAGGGTTTTGGAAATGTGTCGATACACACCTGGGGCTGTAACTATGTTTGGGTACACGGACATCACCTAGTGCGTAGAAAGCCAAGTATGTGAAGCACATGACAACATATTGAACTCTGGGGACAAAGGGAAGACTTTCAGAGTTTTGGGACTCGCTAGTGTAAATTTTTGAAGTTAAACTTTGTTGGTAAATCCTCAAGCCTGTAACCTAACTCCTTTTAATTATGAGCACAAGATATTTTTGGCAAACTTTAGTATGCACAAAGATTTCCAGCACTCCAACAACCGTATAATGGAAGATTACGTTCTGTTTAGTTTAGGATGTAATTAAAACTTGTTCACCATTTCAGAAAAGTGGCTGATAAAATTTGAGTTGCAATAGACTTATCAGAACGCATTGAAACCTGTGCATTCACTGTGTCCCTGTGCACAGGTGCAAGGAGAAATGAGTTCATGATGTCGTCTATTTCAGTTGCACTTGAGCATTTCCATATTGACATATGTATTCTTCAATCATAAATTACTTATTTCTCCTTTGTATTACTGCATTATATTAATTTTTGGAAATAATTACATGCAGGTTACATTTCTCTGAATTTCATTTCACAGAGTTTTTATAATAAACTGTTTGACATAAAAAGGAGCTTTGAGTGTAATGGGGTTGAAAATCAGTGGATTGGAGTAACTTAAATAACTTCAAACTCTTAAAACCATGGGTTTGTAAGTTTTTACTTTGAACTGCAGGGAAGGAGAAACTCGTAAATGATTTTCACTAGTGATGTTCCATTCAATGTCTAAATTTTAGAAAAGAAGAACTGGAGTAGACTGTGTATTTATTTGTCTACCTTTCCACTTAGTTCAACTGAGATGAGAGATGGAGGTATAAAGAGACATCAACACTAGTTGAGTATCCATTGCATTAACTGCTAATCAGAACTCCAAAGAAAGGAGAAATTATTTGTTACCCTATAGATATCTTTAACACAAGGATTTCATTCACAGTAAATAGATTTCATTTTTTTAAAGAAGGAAGAGCTGCATTTTTGTCAAAAATGTAAAAATTTTCCTGCTATCCTAAAATTATCTTCAATATTAGAAGAGGAAATAGGAAAATGAAGCATACTGATCTTTCAAAACGCATGTCATATTTCATTATTTTCATTTGTTTGATATCAGGATAATTCCTTTCTCTTTTGATATCAGGATAACTCCTTTCTCCTTTGCCTCCTGTACACACACATGTGCGCACACGTGCACACACACACACAAACACACTAATCATTAAAGTCATTAAGTCAGGCAAGACCATACCACCTCTATGGGGATAATGTTGAAAGGTTTTCTAAATATAATGACATACAAATATTTTAATAGTATAATCAATAAGTTCCATTCTATAGGGCTTTTTAAATTGCAAATGCCACTCCTACAGAGCAAAGCACAATAAAATTGGGCTTTTTACAGTCAAATGCCTTGATTTTTGTTTCATTATTTCACCTCTGAAATATGATCATCTACTAAAACAAAACTTATGGGGGCAGAAGGCATTTTCCCATTTTGCAAATCAAGCAAAAGCATGAATGTTTGCTAGGCTCTCTAGCAGCTCTGTGCTAGACATTTCTCATCCCTCTGTTCATGTGACCTTCAAATGACAGAATTGGATCAAGAATAACATATTCTGATGGTACTTGTAAAAATAATGTAGTTGCTGTTAAAAAATACCTTGGATGACAATGGAATTTGAACACACAGCAGGTGCTGTGGGGACAAGAGTAGGAGCTAATGTTTTTACTGTAAATGTTTCCCTCTTATTAGTATTTAACTTGCAAAAATTACATGACATCTAGTTTCAAATTTCATGTCATAAAAAATTGTGTAACTCGTCCAGTGGAGCCACCACAATAGACAGAAAGGTGTAGCAGCCTAATAATGCTGGTTCACGGCACACTGACAGAATCATTTATGCACTCATTCAAATATAGTATTGACTATCTACTCTGTGCAAAATAATACATTAGTTTCCAGGGAAGATAAAACAGGGTATAAAGCTTTACTCACACTCAGAAAGAGCTTCTGATTGATTGACTCTAAGGAGCTAGAAATATTTGCAGAAGCACATGCTTAATGTCCTGTTTCATAACACACATCTGTCCACTGAAGCCAGAACGATGACTTCAGTGTTGGAATGACTGTCGAAGGCTTCTCGGAAGAGGTCCTAATTGAACCAGACCATGAGAGAGGAGTAATGATCCAAGCAAATGGCATTCCATTCAGATGAACTTGCAAATTGCACAAAATCAAGAAATCCAAAATGTTCTCTGGGGAATAAGAAATAATTCTGACTCTTGGTTGTTTTGTATTTGAAAAGAAGTAAGGTTGATGATAACGCAGAGAGGGATGAATAAAGGATAGCAAATTTGGGTCACATCTAGTAGGTAAGTAATAACCAATAATGAATGGGCTCAAATAATATTTTTAGAAAGAGAGATCAGAAAGGTGAATGGGACGTTTCTGTTTTCAAGTCTGTACTGTGGGGTTGAAAACGTTTAATAATTCTCTATCATTTTCTCATATCCTGGTCACTCCCCAACTATGATCTCTGTCTCTAGTTCCTGCATTAAAAAAATGTATCTATTGCTATTTTAGAAAGGAGTCTATTATTACCAAGAGCTATTATTACCAATAATGCTCAATGAACACTTAGAGAAAACTAAACATCTGAGTCTACCTTCCTAATCACAGTGGGCTGGGTCATGCACGGCCAATCCATAGACTTGCCAAGGCCTCTCAGTGGCCAGAATTACAGACTCAGAGGGACAAGATGGGCCAATTAGGTTCTCTCTGCAAGTGGTTTCATTAGAAGACCTGCAGGTAATGGCCAGCAGAGAGCAGAGAAGTCAGAGGTGAGGCAGGGCAGAATATGAGAAAAAGCAAAAGTCACCAGCATAGAGAAAGGAAAAAGAGAAGGAGGAGGCATGACAAAGGCAAGTGTGCAGTAGCATTAACCTGTACAGAGGGCTGCTTGCAAGTTTAGTCTTTCACTGGTATCTGGGAACTTGGGGTTCACGAGGGCCCCCGCTACCATATTCTTGAGAGTGGCTCACTGTCCTAAACTGTGTACATAGACAAGAAGTAAGTTGAGTCGACAAGAATGTGGAGACAAAGGAACCCTTACATACCGTTGGTGGGAGTGTTAACTGATGCCGCCATTATGGAAAGCAGAAAGGAGATTGCTCAAAAGATTAAAAATAAAATTCCTTATGATCCAGTTTTCTCATTTTACCTAAGAGATGTAAAAACACTAATTCAAAGAGATTGATGCATCCTGGTGTTTACTGTAGCACTATGTATATAGCTAAGAACTAGAAACTACCTAAGTGACCATCCAGAGACAAATGGATAAAGATATGGTTAATATACACAATGGAATACTACTCAACTAAAAAAAAAAGATGAAATCCAGTTATTCTCAATAACATGGATGGACCTAGAGGAATTATACTTAGTGAAATAAGTCAGACAGATAAAGATAAACATGGTTTCACTCACCTGTGGTACAATTTCACTCAGAGAGAAAACAAATAGATGAGCTAAATAAAATGAAAATAAACTTTTGGACTGTAAGATCAATTAGTGGTTACTAGAAGTTAGAAATTGATAGTGAAGTCTATTAATTTGCATATGTCAATTTGCATATGTCTGTAGCTGAGGATAAAGACATAAAACAAGCTGATTTGCATGTCAATGATTGGTACTTGGTGCTACATATTTCGTGTCTTCCTTCATAATTCTGAATGACTTTCAGTTTCATTCCAGGCTCATGAAGATTCACTCTGTAGGGCCTGAAACCCCACATTCCTGATTAACAATAAACCCCTGCTCCTTAAGTTGAGCTTAAGCATGGATCTAATTCTTTCCTAAAAGAGCCTAAGTAATGATTGCCAAAGCAAAGGTAAAGTGATCACACTAACAATATACTATTTCCAACAATATTAGAGCCTTTGGTGCTGCCTGGAAATTTTTTTTCTGCCCTTATTCAGCAACCTTTCACTTTATCTGGTGTGTCTTATAACTTCAAGCTTTAACCCCATCCCTATGCTTCTTTGCAGAGGACCTTGATCTCTTTAAAGAAAACGAAATCCATTATACGAATGTCTTCCGCACTCAAACCTGCCTACGGGGACCCTATTCTAACTGTCTCACCTCCAACTCCAGAGGTAAATTTTATCTCTTCCTCGCAAAATGAAATTAAGGACTTCAATTCTACATTGATCTCTATCTTTCTCTCTTGTCCAAGTGCCGACTTTCTCTATTATCCTTTCTACGTGATATCTTTCCTCTCCCTTCTCTACAGTATTTTTTCTTGTAAGTACTCAAAACAAGAAAGACTTTCCCCTAAAATAATAAAACAATACAAACAAAAAGAAAACTAAGCATATGACACAAGGTATCACTGCATGATTTTGAGTAGTCCAGTCTTTACCTCTTTCTTGACTTCTTCCCTACCGCTTTATTCAAACCCATCAATCACAAGTCAGTGGCTTCACTCAGTCCCAGTCAAGCCTACAATGGCTCCATTGACTATTTAAGTTCTTCTTTCACTCACTCCCAAACCCCATTCTCTCCTGCGTTTTCTCTCCCTTCTCTCAGGTCCTCAGCAACGTCTTCTGACTTCTCTTCAGCTTCCTTGCTAACATGAGGTCCCTTCTTGGTCCTCCTCTCTGCTTACATGAACCCTCTTCCTCTTAGCTTTCCATTTCTTCCAGACTTCCTTTATCAACCATCTCTGCTGATTTCCGAATCCACACATTTCCAACTCAAGCTCCCTCCCAGGCCCTGGACCCATCCCTCCAAATGTTCCCTGTAGCTAACTCTATGACGGGAACTTCAAGGTAACATTTGTACCATTAGATCCAGCACTTTTCTCCTAACATATGCTTTATTCTTCTACTTTTGACTGATTAACGATAACACATGGACATTCTTCTTAGCCAGAAGACTAGAGTACATATTCTCTACCTCTTTGTCTTCCCAAGACACAGCCAATTAATCACCATATCCTACGAGAAACCCTGCTTCAATCCCAGAAAGTTCTCTCAAACTTGCTGCTGGTCTCCATCACCACCACCACAACATTAATGTATGCCCTATCACTCATTCTCCTAGGAAATTGGAAGAGCTTTATTTCCTGCTTTCCTTGCCACTCCCAGAACAACCCACCCTCCACAAAGTCATCAAGGTTATCCTAAAAAATAATCATGAGCTTGGATTTTTGAACCAGATTTTTTAGGTTTGTATCCTGACACTGCTACTGTCTTTATGCTGAGCTTTGGGCAAATAATGCACCTACTCTGTGCTTCTTTCCATTGATGGAATAGAAAATTAGTAACAGTGATAGAGAATAAGTGAGTCAATATATGTATAATTCTTATACTACGCCTGGTATACAATATATGATCAAAAAAATTATATATCATGTCACATACTGTGTCATACTCTAGTGTATCATTTCCTTACCTGAAAAACATTTCTTTGGATACTAAACAAACATACAACAATGAAGTAAAGCTTACTTAACTTTCCCTAAAAGAGTGAATGCTTCTTTAATTTGGGTCTTCAAAACATGATTTCACATTGTTCTAGAACATAGCAAACCACAGGTCATCTGCAGGGGGACATAAGCTTTAGGTCATATTCATAGCAGCGTCTCCAGAATGAACAAATGGTTGCAAAACCGTTGATGCAGGCCATTTTGTCATGGTCCAAATGAAGTTTTACAATTTTCTGAAGCATTTAGGATAGATGAAAGTATCAAAAGGAAATGTAAGATTGAACAAATACGAAATCAGAACAAACATGAAATGAATTTAGAATGAACAAAATAGACCTCTCAACCTGTTGTAATTTAGATTAGAAGGTTCCCACACAATTGTTAGAACAAAAACTGAAATACTAATGTAAGTCAACACAAATTGAGCATAGTAGATTTTCTGGACAGTCCTCAAGATATAATTGCATGACAAAATGAGGCACAAACAAATTCTAATAAAAGGAAAACTGTGATACAGTAAGTGCCCTGTCCATTTTCTCAGACTTGGCAAATTATGGAAAGGCTTTATGAACACTGCAGAGGGGAGTTGAGCATACTTCAGTAAAGAGACTGATATTTAGTTCTAAAGAGTTAAGTGAGGTGAGCATGATTTGAACAGATGCAGAAGATAGGGGAATGATGTCCCACAAGAAGGAAGCAGCATGTTTATCATATTCAACTCTTCCTGAGGAGACAGGAGAGCAGCCTTCTTGGGAAAAGACACCAGAATAGCAGGAGAAATGATGGCCCTGTGGTCATATCAGGGACACCCGTCTGGGGCCAGGTGAGAGCGATTATGAAGTATCACAACTGGAACATCTTTGCATTGTTTGGCTTTGGAACTACTATAATTGATGACTAGAAGAAAATGCACTGAACATAATCCATAAGGACACTCCTTGAGTTTGGAGGGAAAGGGTAGCTCGGGTAAGAGAAACAGAATTGAGATATTTGGGCTGTGCCTTAAAACACAAAAGTTAATAAGAGACAACTTCACTTAAGATAGAACAGGCTTTGATATTTATGAAAAACATTCAAAATCACCATTTTGACGGAAGACAGGCAGGCAGTAAAAACGCAAACTCGTAACATGAAATGTTCACAGGGATACTTAGCATCGCCTCCACGGGGGCAGGTTCATTCAGTTGGTCTCACAAATTTACAGGCAGTGCTTCCATGTAGTAAATTCATTAAAACCAGGAAATTGCTTAATTAGTTTAAAGTGACAAACTCTTCTAAAAATAAATGTTTGAACAACATGGATTCCAAACAAATTTATCACATTCAGAAGAGTACACCTATAATGACTGGAAAATTAATTCACGATAACATGTCAAATCACATGCTTTGTAATGTTTCTTCCTTTCTAGAAAGAACCTAACTGGTTTAAAGAGTGTTGAATTTTCATTTATCCTCTTTAACTATAGTTAAATCACTTTGAGAGCCTGCTGATTTATTTCGAACCTGCTTTGTCCTTTCCTTTATTGCTTAAAAACAAAAACAAAAAACCCCATAGGTGTTATTGTGGATTATCATCATACACTAGGGGAGCCCTAATGTGCTTTAGAAACCCAACACAGAATCTAGTCCAATCGCAATGTGTTAACATTACCTAAGAGCAACACTTTTTAAAAAAGTGTATAAAAGTCTACGTATTTAGACTTCATAATGGGCTGTTTTACCAGAAAAATTCACACTTTATTAATGTACTAAATTGAATAAAGTTATTCCCATGGATATTTATTTTAGAAAACTAACAAGTCCGAGAATAGTGAAAATGTTATTACACATAGGACCCCCACTACTAAGGCTTTCTGATCTTCCTCCACACCCACCCCTGGCAGAAGGACTTCACCTCACAGCATTCCTTCAAGAGAATCCAAAGTAGCAAAGACAGTCAATGAGATACAGGTTCAAGTCTCTTCTGCTAAATAAATAATGAGTAAGGACCATCTAGGTTTGAGGACATGAAAGTATCCTGAATGCTAAGAATAGCAGAGGCCTACTATAAGGGCACTTAGTATATTCAATTTAGCCACCCTCATTAAATTAAAAAAAATTCTCATAATAGAGTTCTGATTTTTTAAGAATTTAAAATCCCCTTTTTACCGTCTTTCAGAATCTCCACTCAGAGGTGGAGCCTGGCCACAGGAAAGGGAAGGAATGAAGCTGCGATGATTTGCTCCCTTCTCATCCCCAGAAACCTTGGGACAGGTGGCTGGTCTAGTCCAGCCTTTTCTGCTGGTGCCTCTTCACGAAAGAGCTGAGCAGAGGCCACACCGATTACCAGGCCCACACCACAGGCTGACCACACCTGGGTCATGTTCATGATTAGCCACTGATTTGCAACCTTAGGGCAGTTTGTGCCATATTTCAGTTAGTTAGCTTTCACTGGGGGAATGCATTGAATAAACAACAACCTCAGTGACTCATTTGAATAGCATTATAATATCATTCCAATTGGGTCTCAATAGTGAATTAATATATACATTAATTATTATGAAGTTATATAGGTGTGTTCCAAAAAGGACACCCATTTCCATACAAATAGCAAAGGCATTCCTTATGATCAGTACCATTTCAGTGACTGCAAGCGAACTAATTAATGGTAAGGGACATGCAGATAAAAAATTGTGTTATTTACTATTTGAAATTTTCTAACCTGAAATTATTTAATGTTTATAATAATAGTATTCATATCATGCTGCATGCCTTATTGGAGATTATTTTAGACACTTGATTGTCATAAATCTTCTACAGGGCCACTTTCTAGGCATTGATGTTCGGAGAACAGAGCTCTATACTAAATTTGTAAATTCACCAAGAAAGTCTCAGTGATTGTTTCAGCAAAAAATATTTCTCTTAAGATTGATTCTATGTTTTATGTCACATGTAAAATAAAAACATTGAATATGTTAGCAGTTCTTAGTGTTAGGGGAGGGTTATAGATTTACTTACAAGGAATCTAGAAGCCAAAAGAATGAAATGCCATCAGCAGCCTGCAAATTAATAACAACAACAAACCCTAAGATTATATTATTTCACTTAGGTCACTTAAAGAACAAGACAGAAAACATTTGATGACATGACTCATGATCAAATAATATACATTTATAGCATTGATGACATACATCAATAATAACAACCTTCTAAACCTTCTTTCTAAGGATTAAACTGTAGCATACCCTGTACCTATCCTTTTTAAATGCTCTATTCTTCCACATACTAAGCACTTCAAGCTGTCAGTTTGTTTACATGCATGCCGAGGAAAACAACCAGAAGATTAATATAATAACTGAGAGTGAAATTTGATATTTTGAACTGTATCCTCAACTAGCTTCAACACATATTCAGAAAGATACGTGGGCAAAGAATCACAAAGTATCACAGGGCAAGCAATTTACTACAACATTGTGATTTCCCGACAAGTTTTTTATGAGTTGTTGTATCTGGATACAGTACAAGACAATCTACAGTTGCTCAGCCACCACCGATGGAGCCTTTATAGTTTGGGTTGCAGAAATACCACTGGGGTGTCGCATTGATGTCTGCTCAGCTGTTTTGACACTCTACCCAGATGCTCTGATTTTGCTTCAGTGACTCAGAGCTGAGTCTGAATGCCTCAGAGCATGGGCAGAAAGAGTTATGAAGGCAGGGTTGGCGTGCACTGAACCAGTGTCACCTGCGCTGATTCGAAATCCTAGAACCGATGTGAAAACAGCATGGTGGTCTTTACTGGATGCACATATGGCTGCAGGCAAAATGGAACCTACAGGAATTCAGACTTTCCCTTCACTTGCTCACATGTTTTCTATACCACAGTGGCTCAGTGCAATAAATATATGGATAAAGGTACTAAGTGTATGGAGTGATGTGCATTTTCCTGGAAGACAATCGTCTCTCAAGATGGTGTCTGTTAGACATTTAAATGTGTACTTATATAGTATAATGTTGACATACTTAGGTTGACCTATATATGTAATATGTGTGCGCGCACACACACACACACACTCAGAAAATTTAGCAGAGGGTTTGTTAAATATCTTGTCTCCTTTATCTATGGGAATTACAAAGAATGTGCTGATACACAAAACATAACCACTGATCTTTCATCTAGGAGGAGCTTCCAACCGTAAGATGGGTTTTTAAATGGATAGCAGCTTTTGTGCAAGCTGTATGTCAAGATATTTGACAGAGTTAAGTAATACAATTGCAAAGTTAAATAACAGAAGGGAGAGGCATTAAAAGGCAAAGAAAAGATAGAAAATTCATGTTTTCAGATGAGAGCTGTGAGGAGGAGGGGAGTCATCTGAGGAGGGAGACATAAGAACCCTCCATAGTTAACAGAAGCTGAAGAGAGATTGATTTGGAAAGAATAGGAGCATAATCATGGTGTTGAATAGCGCATTCAATAATGAGTCTGATTCTTGGAAATGCTGATCTGGAGGCGGGGCCAACAACTCTGAGAGTGACATGTGCCATAATTTCCTCAGAAATAGAGTTACTACCCTCACCTCTAGTGAGAATAGTCTCCATGGCACCGTTTCAAAAGCGTGTTGAGTAGTAAAATTAAGGTGAGAGGTGAATGTTAAAGTCTGAGAGATACATAAAAGTATGGGATTTCCAGAGAACACTAAAAGCAATGGAAACACCCCACAAATCAGACTTCAAAGCTCTCTAGCACGTCAGGATATGGTGATTGTTTGTCTTTGGCGGGAGCTCAATGTAGTTCCGTCCTTTGCAAAGACCTCAGGTAAAAAGTCCCTGAGAGGAGAGGATACATAAAAGAACCTGGAGGTGTAGACAATTTGAGTCATACAAAAATAAGAAAATAGTGCTGAGTTAGGTCTAGCATGTTTTAACAAATATCCAGTAAAAAGTTAATGTCTCAGTGGAATCACTTTTGATACTAAGATCTTTCCTTTCACAGTCAAACCTAATAATGATCTTAAATAGCAACAGGACTAAAAGTGTAGGTGACTGGTGCAGAGCAAATCCTGCTGAGGTTGTGCCCTACAGGCCCGATGACTGGCGGGAGCTGGGAGATGTGTGAACCGCTCCAGTGCTCAGCTCTGCAGGCTAAAACACATTATCAGCCTCCCAGGATTTGTCTTTGAGTTTCCTATCCTCACAATATGTACTTCTGATCTCTTATCACACCACTCACTTTCCAGTTCCTCTCCCTTTTCTGGATATTTCTGTTCCTTGCTTTCTGTAGAAGTTTCTAGAAGCCTGTCCACACAATTGAGCTGATCAACCACTTGAGAGTAAAACTAAGCTTTTCTCAATGTGTTCTATACTTTGTATGCTAGGAAGGTAAGAACCGTTTGCTGATTTTGTTCATTTTTCCAACTTGTCACTGACCCAAACCTTGTAGCCAACACTGCTCACCACACACCCATAGACATCTACCTCTTTTCTAACCAGTTTGCTAAACCTATAGGAGAAACTTGAGGTAGTCTGGTTGTGGAGATCCAACATCAATAAATCATTCTCAGTCAATGCCAAGTGTATACATATAGTTTTTGAATCTTACATATTCTAGGATTACACTTTACGTTTTATTATTCTAGAAAGAGGCATTTGGAAATTAGCCTAAGTTTATATTTTGTTCTCAAATTATATTGCCTAATCTTTTGGCATATGAACATTGATTCAATGAGAACATTTGTGTAATAGAGAAAAGAGCACAATCTATCTGAGGTCTGTTATTTGTCTCAATTGCTTAGATTGTTTCCATTTTTTAAAATTAACAGAACGATGTCTGGCATCTGCCATATATAGCTCTGACAAACAGGAAGTCTTGACAGAGGAGGCTGGCTTGTGGATTGAGTACTGAATTCATCAGGGGCGACTCTTCATTTAGATTGCAAAATTCACTTATCAATTTCACTCCCAATTTAGGTGCATTCATCATCTTTGCAATCATTAATTTTAAGTTGTCCTTCTTAGAGTCCAGCCTCCTCTGTTACCCTTTCATATTTTTGGCCTCCATGCCATCACTCACCAACTCTACACTACCCCATTAGGTAAACTGCCCATTCATTTATTCCTTCATTCATTCACTTTTGTCTGCTCCTGTGAATTAGACATGGGATGGATAATAACACATATTCACATTTTCTCTTGATATGATGAGTTTATAATCTAATTGTAAACATGAGGATATTTTCTCATGAAAAGTTATAAAAGGGAAGATTGTGATTAAATTCCACATGAATGATATAGAGATTCAGAAGTTATGAGACAGAAGAGATCATTGCAATTTATATATCAAATACAAACTCTATTTGGCATAGTTCTAGATTTTGGAAAACTGAAGTTAAAAAAAAGATCAAATTATATATAGCTTTTAGGTGGAGAAACACATAAACACATGTATAATGTTAGATAGCAATTGATGCCAAGGAGGGAAAAATAATGCTGGTGAGGGCAATAAAAATAGCTGGTGAGACGTTTCAATTTTAGATTAAATGGCTAGAGAAGTTCTTATTGAAAAGATAATATTTGAATAATGACCTACACAAAGTTAGAAATGGAGTCATGTGACTGTGAGATCAGCAGATCAAAAGACCTTGAGATGAAGCATGTCTAGAACATTAAAAAAGAAACCTAGAAGGTCAGTGAGTAGACATGGAGGAGATGGCAGAATTTGGCTGGAGAGTGTTGGGGTCAGCATTACAAGAGGGGTTCCAGGGTAGAGTAAGAATGTTCACTTTTACTTAAAAGCAAATGTCCTTGGAGAGTTTAGTTAGAAAGATGGCAGGATCTGACTTCCATTTTTACAGGACTAGTCTGGGGGATGTGTCAAGAAGACCTTGATGCTGAGCTAGGGAGGACAGAGTCGGGAACAACAATCAAGAGCCTATCCATTTGTCCAGGAAAGAGATGGGGAGAGGGCCTCCCTGGTGGCGCAGCAGTTAAGCGCTGCACTGTGGTGCTGTTGGCAGCAGTGACGCGAGTTCGACTCCCAGCCAGGGAGATTCCCACATGGCGCAGCAGACCTCTCCTGCCTCACCCGCTGCTCCCCTCAGCAGTGTATTTCCCTTGATCTGCCTGTTCTGCTCCCCACTCTGTCCCTGGTGAACCTCTAGCCACCCCACGCCTCTGGCCTGTACCCCAGCTTGTATGCATAAATAGATAAATCTTTAAAAAAAAATAAAGAGATGGTGTGGAGTGGAACAGATGGTGGCCATGGAGTGATGACCAGGTGTCAGATTTTGGAGGCATTTGGGAGGGAGAACCTAAATTGCTTGCTGACTAATCAGCTATAAAATGGGTGGCAGAGGAAAGGCATCATGGTGAAGTCAACAATTTTGACCTACACAGTTGGGAAACTAGGAAGGTGGAGGCACCTTTAAGCCAGCTGGAAAAGACGGAATGAGTTCTAAAGGTGAAGGCACAATGGCTCGGTGAAATCTGGGGGTGGCGGAATCCCCAACTCACCGTGGTACTGAAGGTCACTTTTTACTGCTTCATAAATTAGTAGAGATTAGAAATACAGAATCATCTTTTCAGGCTCTTGGGATTTTTTTTTTTAAGAAAGTAGAGAGAGAAGAAGGGATAAAGAAGGACTGGCTCTCTCCAGCAGATTTCAAAGGTTTCTTCTCACTGGCATTTAAATGCTTTGCTCAGAGAGGTGGAAACACATAACCTCGACTACCTCCTTAGGTTTAAAAAATGCTAAGAATCAATATTACCCTCTTCCAGCATCTACTCGAAACTCTTTCATGAACAGCTACTTTTCTCCAAGATCTCTTTTGTCAGGTTCCTCCCTACACACTCAACATGCTTCCCAGTGTCTTCTCAAACCCAGCCTAACTCACTGGCTTCGCTCTGAAGCACCTCATGGCGAGGCCTCATTGTGCTTTCAGTGTCCTTTCCCAGATTACCTCCTGACCCAGTCCATTCTGTTTCTTGGTGTTCCCCAAATGACAGAGTGATTCACCTTGCTCCTGCTCTTCCTGGAGAAACAGGCTGCCAGTTTTGCCTCAGGCTCTGCTCCCTATCCAGGGGTGATAGTCTACTCCTCTCCACTTTCTTCCTTCCGAGTGGGTATAACGACATAACTACTGTGGCAGGAAACGACAAGTGCACTGCAGGATTTTTAAAACATTTCAACAAGTTCCTTCCTCATCAGAAGGCACAGTGTTCCTGTGAAACCTTTCCCACACTGAAATAAGGCAGAGAGGCAATCACCCTTGATTTCAGATGAGAACATTTTTGCACATTGCAGACCCAAAAAATAACCTGGCACATCATACCAAATAACACATCCCACCCAAAACCACACTCTGGGAGGCACAAGCAAGCGTGTGGGATGAACACAGCCTGCCCACGGAGCTCCCGAAGAGGCCTGGCATGGCTCTCACGCCCATGCTAGTTTCACTTTTCTACTGTCGTAAAAGTGAAAATCCTTTTCTGACTAACAAAAACAGGAACTGATGTAAGTCTTTCACTAAAGCAAAGTGTCAGGAGCATGAAATTCCGGGGGACAGTGGCGGAGAGCTGTCAGAATACTGCCCGTGCATATCAAGTATTAGACACTTTCTACAAGTCAGTATTATAAATATAATTAATAACACTATTAAAATTTTGTTTCTTCGCTCTGCCTTGCTTCATTCAACTCATCAGGTGGGGCTAATCCTCCTTGGGAGATGGGGATGGGGACAAGTAGGGACAGAGAGGCAGAACAAGAAAAATATCAAAAGGAAAAATGCAAGAGCTAATAGTCAACTGCAAAATAACTTATTTTGAATTAGATAAAATATTACTGAAAATAATTTACAGGTAGATGAATGTGCTCTATTTTGTAGTAATTGGGTATATAGACATCTACTACTGAAACCCATAAACTTAGGACCACTGTTTTCCTTGTGGTCCCACACTACAAAATGGATTGATCTGAGGTTGCTTTTAATTATGAAGATTCCCCAACTTGGACAGAATAAAATCCAAAGAACAGAAATAAAATGTACCTGAGATAAATTTTTGCATTACAAATAAACAAAAATCGTTTATTAGTATAAGAAATTCTTCATGTTATCATACAATTTTATTGAACTGTGTCTCATATACTTTATTGGCTCATCTTCCCCCTGAAGTGGAAAGAACATTGTATTTGGTGATAAAATAGCTGAATAACTAGAGGAAAATACTTACATGTGTCAACCTCACTATATGAATGGTATACAAACAATTTTTGGCTTGGGGCAAATCATTTGATCTTGATGCATTTTTTTTTTTTTTTTACATACAGCTGGGGTACAGGCTAGAGGTGTGGAGTGGTGAGAGGATTCACCAGAGGCAGAGTGGGGAGCAGAACAGTCAGATCAGAAATACACTGCTGAGGGGAGCAGCGGGCGAGGCAGGAGAGGTCTGCCGCACCATGTGGGATTCTCCCCAGCCAGGCGTCGAACTCGCGTCACTGCTGCCGACAGCTCCACAGCGCAGCGCTTAACCGCTGCGCCACCAGGGAGGCCCTGATCTTGATGCATTTTTTTTTTTATCAACTCTCTGCAAATTAGTTTTATATCTACAACCTGAGATGGGTTTTTTGAAGTTTATCAAGGTAATATTTATAAACTTCCCTGAAATCCCTAGCTGAAAGACAAAATGTCATGCAATATTACTTGCCTAAAAATGAGACCTTTTGTAAGCCTTAATTATAATTTTAAATTTCCTTACTTTAAGGGATGCGACTCAATCAAAGTTCATAAGCATGGACTGTCTGCACATCGTAAGTTCTTCAGGACCAAGAACTGTGTCTTTCATTTGTTTTTCTTCTTCCACAGCATATAGCTCTTAAAATCGCTGTTGTTGGTGACAGGAACACTAGTCGTAACAGTAATCAGAACGATAGCACAGCTCACAGCACAGCTCACCATCAACACAAAGTTAGCATGAAACTAGTTACAGTCAAAGAAGCCAGTATTCAAAGTCAACAGAGAGATAGTATTAGGAGTTGAAGAGTCACAAAGTAGTGGGGAGAAAATAGGACCCCCAGAGAGCCAGGTAGGACTGTAATTAATTGATTAATGTCTTTAAACAACTTGAAATGTAGTGGGCTTCTAGGGGTTATATGACCCATATGGCTTATAGGAACCTACTTTTAGGTATATTCTCTGGAAGGTTTAGGTTTCCTGCCCTTGCTTGTGTAGTCTATTCTTATTATTGAATGGAATTATCTTGTTTAAGATCCATGGGTAGCCAGTAAGTTGGCCTTACTGGAGAATTTGGGAAGAATAATCTGAAGTCATCAGGGATACAATCATGTTCTATTCTATAGATACGTATCTGTGTTGTCAGCACCTGTTACAGCAGATGACATCTGAAACAAAAAATACTTGGACAAGGATGTCATCTTGCCCACTTCTGTCTTCGATTACTGAGAACAGGTCAGGCAGGGAGCGAATTTCCTTCTTACATTAATGTCTCCAGGTCTTCTATCTCTTTGTATGATAAAATAACTTAAGCTGGGCCTCCCTGGTGGCGCAGCGGTTGAGCGCTGCGCTGTGGAGCTGTCAGCAGCGCGCGATGCGAGTTTGACGCCCAGCCAGGGAGAATCCCACATGGCGCAGCAGACCTCTCCTGCCTTGCCCGCTGCTCCCCTCAGCAGTGTACTTCTGACCTGCCTGTTCTTCTCCCCACTCTGTCTCTGGTGAACCCTCTCGCCACCCCACACCTCTGGCCTGTACCCCAGCTTGTA
>PVIJ01003433.1:0-28835 GCA_004024925.1 Scalopus aquaticus
CCAGCTGCTCTGACTCAGATGCCTCGCTCTAATCCTGCAATCAACACAGAGACCCTACACCAAAGAGGAGAAGAACTCATCAGATTCCATACATTAAAGGCTCAATCTCCCAAAACCCCCCTCCACTTCAAATGCCACAGATAACCCCTGTTATCTTTGCTTCTGAATGTCAGGTTATAGATCAGAGACTCCCAGGATCTTCTCCTCGGGTTTAACCACAGCTCACAGAACTCAAAAAAACAGCCATTTATTCACTGGGTCCCAATTTTATTACAAAAAAAATAAATACTATTCAGGGACAGATGGGCGAGGTACATAGGGCAAGGAAAGGGTTGAGTTTCCAGGGCCTCTCTAGACAAGCCATTCTCCCTCAAATCTCCCCATGTTCATCAACCAGGAAACTCTCCAAAGCCCATCCTCTTGGGATTTTAATGGAGACTTCATTACAAAGGCATGAGTAATTAACTCATTGGCCATTGGGGATTGATTCAACCTCCAATCCCTCTTCCCTTCTCAGAAGTCAGGGGTAAGAATGGAAGTTCCTCTCATCAAGTGACTATTTCTCCAGGCAACCAATCCCCATCCTCAGGCACTTCCCCAAAAGTCACCTCATTAACATAACAAGAGACACTTTTAACATCAATCAGCACCTAGGGAATTTCAAGACTTTTGGGAGCTGTGAGCCAGGCACTGTGGATGAAGACCAAATATGTATTTCTTGAAAACCACAATATCTCACTGAGCAACTAGGATATGTAGAGACTATATAAAGAGCTTTTTCTAATTTGCTTTTTTATGTAAATACATTGATCTGGTATAAGGGACTGAGATCAATAGATCAAATAACTTACCCTGACATCCTTCACAGACAACATTCCTTTTTAAATAGCAGTTTTCACAAGAAAAGCAACTAGGAGAAAGTATTTATACATCACACATCCAACACAGTGTTAATTTCCAAAATATATGAAGAACTCAAACAACTCAGTAACAAATAAACAACCCAACACACACACACACACACACACACACACACACACACGCACACACAGGCAGACATCTGAATAGACACTTCATCAAAGAAGATACAGATGGGCCAAAGGTCAAGTTAGGGTAAACAACCTAAGTTCCCACTGTGGCTGACTAGGTAAAGATATACACTCAATGAAAGATTACTCAGCTATTAAAACAAATGAAAACATGCCTTCTGTGACAGTACAGATGAAATTTGAGGTGATTACTACAAGTGAGAGACAGTTAGTGGGTGGGTTCACTCATTTGTGGACTACAAATAAACAAAGCCAATGGCAAAACACAGCAAAAACAACTCTAATACTGGGGCTCCCTGATCGCAGATGGGGTTAGTCCTCAGCACTATGAAGCTATCCAGAGCCACTGCAGCACCAGTTTGATCCCGGGCCAGGGAGCTTCCCACATGGCACAGCAGACCTCTCCTGCCTCGCCCTGCCACTCCTCTCAGCAGTGTATTTCTGTCGATCTGCCTGTTCTGCTCCCCATTCTGTCTCTGGTGAATCCTCCCACCATCCCCACGCCTCTGGCCTACACCCCAGCTCTTGCATGCATAAATAAATAAATGTTAAAAAAAATAAGAAAGTGCAGTCTTCAGGTGTCTTCATCTTAGAAGTAGTAAGAATTATAAGCCGAAAGCAAGATACATGATCTTACAGTGTGTCAAATTGTTGAAACATCAAATCACCTTAGTAAATTTGACCCCTTAATTTCAGATATATAGAAAGCACGCATTGAGTATTTAAGTTACTCCCAGCATTTTGCTAAGCACTTTGTGTTAATTAACTCACTTAATGCTCATCCATGGAAGAAAAATTAAACTCACTTCTCAAATAAAAAAACGGAGGCCTAGAGAATGACGTGACTCGCCAAGGTAACATACACAGTAGTACTGGAACCTGAGCTCAGAAGCCCAGATCACAATCCACCACAACACCGCAGAGCTGAGGAGGGTAGAAGAATATTTTTATTTGATAAGGGAAAGAAGGAATAGTAGAAGGAATTGTATTCTGGGCACAACAGATGTCCTTAGGGAAGACAGGAAAAGAAGTGTTGACCAGGGCACGCCAAATGCTAAAAGTTTCCTAATAACCCTGTCTTTCTTACATAGAACAGCTTGCTAGCGTTTGTCCAGGATGCTAGCCCCCCTCATTCCTTCTCAAGACCTACCTTCAGGGTCATTTGCATGCCCCTTTCCAACTATTCTAGCAAATGCACCCCCCAATCTTCAGAAAGTAGTCTTACTTTTCCTACCCTCAGAAGTAAACTCAGATATCACAACTTCATAACCACTTTCCTTTCATCAATTTCATATCTGAATGTCTAAATCAAACTTCTCTACTATTATTAAAGAAGAACAGAGGTGCCTGCCATGAATAAACCGATGTCTGCAAAAATAAAACAAAATAGGGCCTCCTGGTGGCTCAGAGGTTAAAAATCTCAGCACTATCAAGCTTCTGCCAGCCACTGCAGCACAAGTTCGATCCCCAGCCAGGGAGCTAACCCACATGGCCACCCCAGCTCTTGTATGCATAAATAAATAAAATAAATCTTAAAATAAAATAACCTACCTGTTGGGACTACATTCTTTTCTTTTCTTTTTGCTGTTAAGAATCCTTGCTGGAAAAGAAACAGGGGCCCAAATTAGAAAATGGAGAGGACATTCGCACCTAGTCACAGTCCCTTGCCACACTCTTATGTGTAATATTAAGATATAGATGAGCTCTCATCTGCTATTAAGAAAAATAAAGTGAAAATACTTGTATGTGCTTGAAAAAAATACGGAAAAAAAATAAGAAATCAGCATAAGCAAGAACCTATGAAAACCTTTTTAAAGTGGAAGCATTAAACTGATTATACCTTTCTTCTGCAAAATAAAAATAAATGAATACTGATATCCTATGTGCTTACCTGACTTACAGCTTACTCTGTACACTGACACATTCTACACTGGATCATTCTTGCCAAAAACGGCACACAGGGAAATCACCTATAGCAAAGCACTGTTCATTGCCCCTCTATCTCCAACTCTGCCCAGAAGTAAGCTCAGGATTAGGGAACCCCATTTCTTCATGACTTTCTCTTCAGTATTATCTACCTATGAATGGTGGCTGTGGTTTATGCAGATGAGCGCTGCTTGTCTAGAGATTTTACAACTACTAAAGAGATAGGGTATATATGTTTGTAGTCCCTCTGACTCTTCCTCTGACACCTAAGAAAAGTAAAGTATGGCGGTGAACCTGTCCTTCCTAAGAGTTAACCTGGCATCTCCCACCCCACATACTTCCCACTGGTGGGTTCTTACTCTTGGTTCCTTTCCCTGGCTTCTCTCTCCTAGTGATTGATAATGGCGGTGGAGTCTATACTAGAGTTTCAAAGACATGCTCTAGTTCCTTCTCTGTAACTTATGCTCTTTTCAGTCCCTAACTGACAGATATAAAGTACAGGAATAAGATTCAGATCCATTCTATGGAGAGGAAATAAACAGAAGTATTTAACCCTTTTGGTCCTAAACTGTTCAGGCTAACGGAGCTTAAATAAAGGAGTTCCTGGCAGGGTCCTACATAGTTCACTGGCATTCTTTACTGGGAGATATGCATATCAGTGGAAAACATTATTTTTTTTACTGGGTTTTTTTTTTTTTTTTTTTTTTTTTTTTTTTTTTTTTTTTTTGCATTTTTTTCAGAATCTTGTAAAGAGGGATTGCGAGAGTGAGAGACTGGATCCAGTTATTTGTGGATCCCAGACCTGAAATTAGCAAAATGTCCCTTTGAAGAGGTACATGCACCCCTATGTTCATTGGCAATGTTTCAGATGGTGGCTATTCCATCAGCAGTGGATCCCAGAGTGGGGAGGATTGAGTAGAATTTTAACCAGCCTATGGCGGGCATGTAGTGCAAAGTGAGAAGTACATCTTGTTGCCATAAGTCACCAAGATATTTTAAATCTATTTTATACATGTTATATGATTTTAGGATCATAGAAAAACAACTGTGTCCTTATGGTGGGTGGGGAGGGAAGAGCAGGCGGAAAAAAGATGGCAAAGAAACATTCCATCAGTAGAGAGCAGTGATGGCAGTCTGGCAGGATGTCAGGATCCTGGATCTGCATGGATAGCATGTTCAGAGCAAGAATCCAGTGAGACATGAGGTGAGAAAAGCAGTAATCAGCCGCCTTGGAACTGATAGGGGAATGACTTCCCACCTGCGCTGAGGTTAAGATCTGGTAGTAGAGGAGAGAAGAGTGTTTGGGAGGGAGTGTCGCATTGAGAGGTCTGAACACCTGAAGCAAAGTGGAATGTGAACAGGAAGGTCAGTCAATGTCCTATACTTTGTCTCTATCTAACCTGTCATTATTCTAACTTTAAAATGCCTGACACACTATAGACACTGATGACTATGAAATGTTTGCTAACTTATCCTCAAACTTTGATTCAATCCCAAGGAATTGGGTAATTTGAATTTATTCTATGGTGTACTCTGCAAGAAGTGTTGACCTTTGTTCTATGATCCCCTTTAATTTAGACTGGAATAAAGGTGCTAATAAGAACAACCCAAATTCTTAGCTGTTCAACAAATCAAGGCTCACTTGGGACTGAGCCATAATTTTCAGGGCTGTTTTAACAACTTCAGGGTGCACCTCCAATACAAAATGAGGTCAAAGTGTGCTGCTTTGGGTAGAATTGTTTCAATAGACCATAAAATAATGGTGTTTAATGATGTGATAAAGACAGCCTTTATTCATCTGCACTGTAACCAATTTATTGATATTTTTAATGTTTTATTAAAGTGAATTTCAAATATTCTCAGAAGTAGATAAACTGATATAATAAATTCTCAGTTATCCATCCAGTTTGAGCAACTGTAAAACAAGGAAGAATTGCTAGGATCAAGACTCCAATAATGGAATCTTCTAGAAGATGTCACAATTACTTTCTATTGAAAGCGCCACCAGCAGTTGGACCCTTTCTTCAAAGAGGAAAGTACTCTGGTATTCTGTTCTGATATTGAGGGCCTCCTGAATGCCTTAGAAATCACTCATGATCACAAGGATGGAGACTATTTCTAGACTCTTCGAAACTGAGTCTTAAGGTTGTGCTTTTGCACAATGGAAACCGTCTTCCATCTATTCTATTTTTGAACAGCTGTACAAGAGACAAGTGAAGAAATCTAAGAAACAGTCTATGCCTTGATTTTTAACAGGTATTAACCGTAAGCCTATTACTATTGGCATGCATTTCGTGATGTAAACATCAATTTATTGCAGATTACAAAGAAAAACTAGAGCCAAAGTTAGAATTTGACTGTCATATTCGTGTTGAGCACATACAAATTGATAGGAAATGACTGATTTTATTTCAGTAACATGACTTTTGTAAAAATTTGTCAACCAATGTAATCAGACATAAGGCTCTGGGTTGGTTGGTTTGTTTTGTGAAAACGAATACACACAAAACCATAAACACACACACACATTCAGATAACAACAAAAATCTAAATTATAGAAACAACAAATGCAAATTAATTTGAATATCTAAGAAATACAAAGCCTGCCAGTTACATGCTTTCCAACCATTAAGTCAGAGACTTAGATATTCAAAATTCCTATTTTTTTTAAGGCTTTTTTAAATTCAAAAATTAGTTTATGCAAGTAGTTCAGATTCAGTTTGCCTCGTTGACCACTAGAGGGAGGCCAAGATACAGCTGAAGACCATGCATTAAAATACAGGCTCAAACATGACTTAAATTTTCTTTAAATTTAACATATCAAAATTCATTATTAAAATTATTTGTGTTTAGGGCTTCCCTGGTGGCGCAGTGGTTAAGCACTGCGCTGTGGAGCTGTCGGCAGCGGCGACGCGAGTTCGACACCCGGCCGGGGAGATTCCCACATGGCACAGCAGACCTCTCCTGCCTCGCCCACTGCTCCCCTCAACAGTGTATCTCCATCCATCTGCCTGTTCTGCTCCCCACTCTGTCTCCGGTGAACCCTCTCGCTGCCCCACGCCTCTGGCCTGTACCCCAGCTTGTAAGCATAAATAAATAAATCTTTTAAAAAAAATTTAAAAAATAAAATTATTTGTATTTAAAATGAAACATTGTAAAAATATAATTTTACATCTAACATCTATGTGTAATGTACAAGAAAAACACAGCCCTATATGTTTCATACAAAACATGTAAAACCAAATGTGCCTCTGAAGCCTGCCTTCATCCCAGTCCTTTTCAAGAGATGGAAAGGTACAAGAAACTAAGAATAAATTATTTCATGGTGACTTAATTTAGTTATTTTAAGAAAGTTTAAGCAATTTTTAAGAACGCAACATCCCAACTCCCTTCCAAATTATGTAGAAATCCAATTTGTTCCTATTTTTCCAGTGATGGTTAATTTATTTGAGGGGACAGGGAGAAACAGAAAATTCTTCCAAACCATATCATAAAAAACCTCAATACTCCTTTGCTGTAGGATTAAGTCATAATCAGCCTTGTGGATAATCCAACTTTGCTTTCAGTCTTGCAAATAATTAGCTAAAAATGTCAGAATTGACTAATCTCTCCTTTTACCACAAATATTCACTTCTTTTATGTTTATATTTTCCATTAACGTAGTTCTTTAAGTTTTTTTTTTAACAAGTGATTATCACTTTATTAAAAAGGTTGACTTTTTTGCATACAAGATGGGGTGCAGGCCAGAGGTGTGAGGCAGCGAGAGCATTCACCAGAGACAGAGTGGGGAGCAGAATAGGCAGAGTGACAGAAATACAGAGTGGGGAGCAGCGGGTAAGGCAGGAGAGGTCTGCTGCCCCGTGTGGGAATCTCCCCGGCCAGGTATCAAACTTGGGCTGCAGCTGCCGACAGCTCCACAGCACTGGGCTTAACCTGTTGTGCCACCAGGGAGGCCCTAGTTCTTTAAGTTTTATAACTAATTTTCACGTTCTCATTTATCCTCAAAATTTTATGGTTTGAAGGTATTATTCCCACTTTAAAGGAAATTAATACTCCAGGAAAAGAAATATGTTTTGCCAAGTGGCACAGTTATAATCCACATAAACAGGATGCAAATACAGCGCATCTAACTTCTGAAAGGGGTACTGTGTGATTCCCCTGACAATACCACTGCCAGGAATTTCAGTTCTCTCCTGAATAAGTCTGATCATTATCAGTACCTCTAAAAGCATCATAATGATACTTGTGCTAGCCCTGTGAGTAAACTTGGTAAAAAACTATGTACTTCAGCCTGCAATGAATGGCAGGCTAAAGTACCATGCGGAAGACCCAACTTCAGGTTCCTTAGTTTTTCCAAGCTCAACTCAACAGAGCCTGCTCTGCAGCTGTGTAGGCGACAGGGAGCTGGTTCTGTGGAATATATCCATAAAAGGCATACAGATGGTACAAAGTATGGATTTTTTTTATGGCAATAATAAATGTGCCTATAATCACTGATTGTGAACATCTCCACTAAAAGAGGGGATGGGGGAAGCACCAACCATAAACCCAGAGAAAATAAAACTCTAGTCCATCAACAAATAGTGTTAGGAAGACTGGACATTCACATACGAAAGGATGAACTACCACATTGATCCATTAATCTCATGTCTAGGTATCTACCTGAAGAATATTAAAACACTAATTCAAAAAGATATAAGCATTGCTGTATTCATTGTAGCATTATTCACAATAGCCAAGGTATGGAAACAACACAAGTGCCCAAGGACAAATGAGTGAATAAAAAGGATATATATACACATTTTTTTAAAAAGATAGAATCTTGTCATTTGTGCACAAATTACACACATCAACATGGATGGAACTTCAGGAACAATGATAAATGAAATAAGTTAGAAAGACAAATGCAACGTGATTTCACTCATATGTGGACAATAAAGAAACAAAGCAAATGAAAAAACAAAATAAAGCAAAAAAAACCCCTTCACTTCTGACAACAGAAAGGTGGTTACCAGAAGAGGAGGTGGAAGTCAGAGCAATAGGTAGAGGGGGTTGACTGAATGATGATGTATGGTAACCAGAACTTTGATAGTGGATATGGTGAAGTATCATACATTTGACAAGGTATGGAGTCATACTCTTAAAACTTATTATTGTAAACCAATATTACTGCAATAAAGGAAAGAAAAAAAAAACAACAAAAATCCAATCCAGGATCAAGTGGTATGTTGATTGATTTATAAAAACCAACTCTACTAGTGAAGCAGGGAGGAAGAACATGATCTATATTTGCCAGTTCCCGTGGTATAAATTTTCCCATCATGGTCAGTTTCAATCCACCAAGCATCATAAATACGGAGTAGAGCAGCAATGCTAACAAGCAGCTCTGCATACCACTCCTTGGGCCCAATACTTAGAGCATCCACTCTGGTCTTCCTCTGACTGTACAAATAATAGGGGCAGTCCTGATGGGAAAACTTTCTTTTCTCTATGGACTCTATGGGGATGACTTTTCCACAAGAAAACCAACCTCTTGAACCATCCCTCACTTCTCTTTGAGGGTGAAAAACTGATTTATATGACTGGGAGTGATTAGGCTTCTTCCCCTCTCTCAGATCTGCCTTATCTGAAGAGGGTGTGTGCTCTCCTTTTATTGCTGTCACACTGCTGTCACGATCAGATAAAAGTCTGATCTTATGTTGGAATTTGCCTAGCTCCTAGCATTTCAACCTATTAGTGCTCCCATTAATTCTCAAAAATGTGTTAGTTTGATAATAAATTACAACACTATAGGTAAAAGTGACTGCTCCTTCACAGCAAGGCCTGAAGACTCTTAGGAGAAATATTCATTTTCTGGGTTCAGTCTTAGGAAACTTTCCTATTGTTACCACAAAACTGAGCCATATTTTTATCTCCCTATGCTTGACTCTTTTACTTAGCTCTAGTTATGTTCCAAACCAAGGAAGTAACGAGGGACACAGTGTTTTGGAGAATATCAAAACTTCAGCAAACTGCCCCGTAAGTTGACTGGCTGTGACTTCTAGATGTGAATGTGTAAATCCACATGATTAACAAAGGAGACCAGTTCTTTCCTACACTGACCCACAAGCTTCCAGATTTACATTAAGCAAACAAATTATAAAACTTTACACAAAATTTTAGTGCGGAAAAAGATAATAAAAAATATTAGTGAAAGCTGACTGATCAACAACACTGCCACATTAAAATTTCAGAATTAAATCAAGGTGACTTTCTAAGCTACACGTCATTTGGTAGCGTACTATTTGTTGCTGCCTAAGTGTATTTAAGCTATCTACCAGTAGAGGGACCCTTTGATCTCCAAATATCATTGTCACACCCTTAATAAGCCCTTTCCCTATATTTTCTTCAGCCTTTTATATGAGATTCTATTTAGATGACTTATAGTCAGTAAGGACACTGGGAATGCAAGTTCTCTATATGCAGCTGCACAGATGGGTCAAACGGGAAGAAGTAGTTCTGGAGCCCTCAGCAGCTTTTTAAGCTTTTACTAGTATCTTGTAGAGAGCAACGAACAGGGCAGGGTGAGGTTGTGGGGCGGAAGTCTGGCCAGCCTCCCAGCCCCCAGCAAATCTTCACTCTCTCTGGCTCTCTAGCGTCATTCCGTGATCTCTCTGCTGCACCCGGATCAGTCCTTTGCTCCACTCTGCTGCTTCTGCTTCTGCCACTTCTGCTGCTGCTTATGCTTATAAGCCCAGTCTCTTGGGTTCAGGTGTGCCTATTCACACATGCCCACACCCTGCATCAGGTGCCCACCATCAGGCATGTGTGTAGGCCTGCAGAGGTCCATCATCGAGGGGAGGATGGAAAAATCTGATAATTCTCTCGCTTATCCTACAGATGAAATGGTGGAATCACTCAAGTGGCACTCAGAGAAAGTTAAAACAACAAAGTTCTTAGTATTTGTGAAGCATTTAAATATGCATTATTTCAGAATGTCCCTGAATTATCTTCTCAAGATAAACTTCACTTGATTGTATGTTTAGATCAAATATGAAATTGATAATTTACTTTTCAAATGTTACATCCAATTATAAAGATTCACAAGTGACTCATACAGCTCAATAACAATAAACAATTTAAAAAAATTTAAACACTGAATAGACCTTTACCCCCCAAAATAAAAATGACTAATAGTAATGTGAAAAGATTCTCAACATCACTAATCATCAGGGAAATACAAATGAAAACCATAATGAATTATCTCATACTTGTAGGAGTCTATTATTCTGTTAGAACAAATGAATTCATTAAAGTTACAAAATCAACATACAAAAAAATCAGTTGTGTTTCAATCCACTAACAACAAACCATAAGAAAGAAAAGTTAAGAAAATAATTCCATTTACAATTGCACCAAAAAGAAGAAATATTTAGGAATAAATTTAACCAAGAAGTTAAAATTTTGTACACAGAAAACTGTAAAATATCGATGAAAAAAATTGAAGAACACACACACATAACTGGATAGTCCATGATCATGAATTGGAAAAAAATTAATATTGTCCAAATACCCATACTACCCAAAACAACCTACATATTTGATGTAATCCCTATAAAAATTCCAATGGCATTTTCCATAGAAATAGAACAAATAATAGCAAAAACTCATAGTACTATAAAAGAGCCTGAGTAGACAAAGTTATCTTAGAAGGAACAAAGCTTGTAGCATCATCTTCCTGATTTCAGGTTATATTAAAAAGCTATGGTAATCAAAACAGTATGGTATTGTCATAAAAACAGACACATAGATCAATGGGGCAGACTATAGAGTACAGAAATAAACCCATGCATATACAGTCAATTGATTTTTGACAAAGGAGCTTCTGATATATAATGGAATTAATAGTGTCTTCAAGAAATGTGCTGAGGGCCTCCCTGATGGAGCAGCAGTTGAGCGCTGCGCTGTGGAGCTGTTGGCAGCGTGCGATGCGAGTTCGAAGCCCAGCCAGGGAGAATCCCACATGGTGAGGCAGACCTCTCCTGCCTCGCCCGCTGCTCCCCTCAGCAGTGTATTTCTGATCTGCCTGTTCTGCTCCCCACTCTGTCTCTGGTGAACCCTCTCACCACCCCATGCCTCTGGCCTGTACCCCAGCTTTAATGTATAAATAAGTCTTAAAAAAAAAAAAAAGTGCTGAGAGAATGGAAATGCAAAAGAATGAAATTGGATCCCAACCACACACAATACAAAAAAATTAACACAAAATGGTTTGAAGACTTATGATGTGAAACCATGAAACTTGTGGAAGAAAATATAGGGGATAATCCTTGAAATTGGCTTTGGTAATAATTTTTTTGGATTTGACACCAAAAATAATGTCAATAAAAGCAAAAATATACACCAACTTAAACATTTCTGCACAGCAAAGGAAACTATTAATGAAACCAAAGATGAAAAGGCAGTCTGCAGAATGTGAGAAAATATTTGAAAATCTCATATCTAGCAAAGGGTTAACATCCCAAACATATAAAGAATTATATAACTCAGTAGCAAAAGAAAAAAACCTGATTAAGAACTGGACAAAGAATATGAGAAGACATTTTTTTCCAAAGAAGATAACAGATGGACAACAGATACATAAAAAGGTGTTCTACATCACTCATCATCAGAAACATGCAAATTAAAATCACCTCACCCCTGTTAAAATGGCTATCATCAATTAGGCAAAGGATAATTGACATTAATGAGGATGTAAAGAATAGGGGATGCTTGTATACTGTTGATGGATTGTAAATTGGTATAGCCACTATGGGAAAAACTATGGAGGTTCTTCAAAAAATTTGAAGTGGAACTACCACATGATCCAGCAATTCCACTTCAGGTTATATAGCCAAAGAAAACAACATCAGCAACTGCAGAGATATCTGTATATGTGTCCCATATTAGTTGCAGTATTATTCATCACAGTAATATATTGGAGTCATCCTAAGCTTCTGTCAAGAAGAGAATAAAGAAAATTTCAATATATATTAATATACTGGGATATTATATATAACATATTCCATTTAATACTGGAGTATTATTCAGTATTATTATTCAGCTACAGAAAAAGAAAGAAATCCTGCTATTTGTGACAAGGATATACCCCAAGGGCATTGTGCTAATGAATAAGTTATACAAATAAAGATAAATATTGCACGTTATCACTTATACATGAAATTAAAAAAAGTCACAGAAAAGAGTAAAATAGCTATTGCCAGAGGGAAGAGGATGGAAGAAATGGAGAAAGGTTAATAGAAAGGTGCAAACTTTCAGCAAAAAGTTGAACAAAATCCATATATAACATGTAGACTATAGTTGATAATCCTGTATCTAGTGTATAACTGAAATTTGCTAAAAGAATAGATCTTAAGTGTTTTCACAAAAAAATTACTAGTGATTTCTACTTCCTTTTGCTATTGCAATTTTAAGTGAAATATTCCTTTCAAGCAAGTAAGCCATCTATGCTTTCAAACTATTCCCAATTAGTGTCTGAGAGAGAGGAGTAGGTTAAATTCTGTGTGAAAGCACTGAGAGACATACACTCACTGAAAGCATAGTGCAGAAAGTTGCAAAAAAGAAAGTGATTCTGTGCTTCAGATTATTATAAACAAAGATGAAGAGATTTACACTGTCCTGGTACTGTCTCACTGTGATCAGCAGCAGCTGAATTGTAAGCACACCAGGTACCTACACTTAAGTTCATGACCAAAGACAGGGTGGGGAGGAATGCAGCAAGAAACTTTTCAAATAATTCTGCTGATGCACTTGTTGGTTTGGTTATTTTCCTGTCAGGGCCACACATACACACCCATAGGCGGTGCCCTCCAGATCACGAAAGGCAGTCGAAATGTGTCAGCTGTTCAGTCAATATCAGTAAGAGAAAAGGCAAAACCATATAATTCACTGTCAAAAAGGATTTATTTTTTGCTTTAATTATTGATTTTGTTTCACATTACTCTTTTTTTCCTTAATGATAGAACTTTGGTTTTATCCCAAGGAGTCATGTGTCCAGCTAATTGACTGTATTTACTAGGTTCTCCTGCAGTTAGGGATGGGTGATGAACAATAAAGAGGTCTTTAGAGAAAGTCCCTCAAAACAGCCTGAGGTTGTATGCCTTTTTGTCCTTCCTGTTTCCCACCTGAAACATATAGGTGATATCTGGAACCCTAACAATGATCTTTGATCATAAAACAAACTCGGGAGTAAAAACCATATACAATGGATGATGGGGGAAAAAAGAGATAGAGCCTGGTCCTTGATTCCTCTTGAGAGCTGCCATAGCAGACAGGACTATCTCTCTTCAGGCTTGCTTTATAAAACAAAACAAAACTAAACTAAATTATGTCTTGTTGAATTCCTATTTGTGTTGCTAGAAATTGGACGAAATTTACAATTGATCGTGTAGGCTATCTAAATCACCCAAATGACCTGATAATTGCTCCATGCCAACTTCTTTTTGGGTTATAGAAACAAAGCCTTAAACTAGCCATAATAGTTACAGTGGTTCAAGTTCTCAAACCCCAAATTAGGTCACGCAGTAAGAACAGTGTGAATCCACTTAAGGGAGAAGCAGATCAGCTTATTTGAAATCAGGGCTGTGCTAGAAAACCAGGATCATGTGGTTCTATTTGAGTTATTAAGTTCAAGCATATTGCAGTAATCCTGACCTGATTTTCCACTTCATCAGGAAAAACTAAGTTTGGGTAGTGGGTGATACCCATTATTCTAACCAGGAGATTCAGTTTAATACCTAATATCCAAAATTAATTTCACAAAAATTTCTGAACCTCCTGAAAGTCACCATCTGCCCCCCCCCTCCATAAACTTTGGTTATGTTGTAGTAATTACACCTATGCGTCTCCCTCTGTACCCAGGAAGAAGTGTTATTGGCCTCTTAACCTATAGAACTCAGATCTACATATTTAATATGTGCCTTACCTAAACCCCTTATATCTATTTCCCCATAAAAGCATAATAACACTTACCTTTCCTCCAAGGTGATGTTTAATTAATGTTTACAAAGTATTTAGTAAGCTGCAGATGAAAGATGCTAAAGAAGCATAAAGTAATATCATCAGTGACTCATCAGTTGCCCTTAATAGGTATGCAAAATGAAACCATGTGGCTCCAACTAAAATAGCTATGAATACACATTAGGTCAAACATTAAACCAGAGCAACTTACAGAGTGCATCTACAAAGTAAACATCTTACAGCGTGCACCTACAAAGTAAGCCCTTTATTATTAGAGAAATTTGCTTTTTTTCTGTGTAGTAAGTACTTCAAAACCCTTAACATTTAAAAAATATGAACTGACTAGAAGTTTAGAGTAATGATAAAAACATGGTATCTTTGCTAAACCTCTTAAGGTGTTTGCACTTTAACATGAAGATAAGGATTCAACCTGCAGTGGCATGAAACTATGCATTGAAAAAAAGGAAAATTTGATTCTTTTGCAGTTGAAACTAGCAATAGTAACCTGAATTCCATAGGATTTTTAGACAATAAATTTGATAAACTTATGTGTTTAATTGAACAGATGTTTCTTGACTTCCTATGTGCACTATATTGAGGTCCATGCTATTTTATACACAGTCTTCCAACAATTTTCAAATATGTATCCATAAAAATAAGTACATGTTACAAGTTTAGATACTTCTGAACCAAGGAATATTTATACTAGATTTTCTGTTCTGGCATACAAAACTAAAATTTTACTGTATAACATAGGGTTCTTTTTCAGGCCTAAACAGTTCTAAATACAATGTTCCCCCTTCTGTGTAGCAGAGAGAAAATGAGGAAACAGGAAGATTATGTTGATGAGAAGATTCATTCTCCTGCAATTAGTGAAGCTAAATTCCACATTATTCATTCACCCATATATGACGTTCAGTGCACGCGGCACAGTTCAAAGAGAACTAAGAGACACAACACATACACACGCGCACACACACACATGCAATCATACATCTATTAACGTGCAAAGACACTGCATGGCAGTTCTGAAAGATATACCGTCTGGGCTCATCATTACATTGGAACAGAGAATGGAAGTATGCCTGTCCTTCACTCAGAAAGTACATAGTTGAATTTTAATTTCAACTTCCACAAAATTTGGCCAATTGGGGAACTTGTGATCTAGTTAGATTTACATGAAAAGTAAAAGAAATTCATATCCACTTCATTACCAAAAAAACACAAAGATAGAGGGCTGTCATGAGTCCTGTGACGGTGGTTTCCAGAGGGCCTGCTGTGATAAATGGCTGGGAGTGACCTCCCAAGAGGCAGGTGGGGATTCCAAGCGCAGATCACGTTCCTGTGGAGACGGGGCACCATGTCAGTTGACCTAAAGCAATTTCTATATAAAAGTTAGCAAATGGGGCCTCCCTGGTGGTGCAACAGGTTAAGTCACAACACTATGAAGCTACCCAGAGCCACTGCAGCATGAGTTCTATCCCCGGCCAGGGAGCTTCCCACATGGCACAGCAGACCTCTCCTGTCTCACCTGCTGCTCCCCTCTGCAATGTATTTCAGTAGTTCTGCCTGTTCTGCTCCCCACTCTGTCTCTGGTGAATCCTCTCACCCTCCCCCCACACCGCTAGCCTACATCCCAGCTTGTATGCATAAATAAATAAATATTTTTTAAAAGTTAGCAACTGTTGAAGGACTCCATGCTATTGTTGTGTCTAGAGAGATGGAGTGCGTGTTGTTTAAGCAGCCAACAACAATGCCCCAGAACATGCTTTGAGACCTGCTCCTTAACCACCTTCACTCTTGCCACAGACCAGGGGATCAAACTGGGGCTTTCAAAAAATAAAAATATCATCTGTTACTGAACCAGGTGGTTTAGTTCAATCGATTACCTTTGGTGGTGTCATAGCAAGTAGCAACATTAATACAGAACTAACAACACAGGAAAGGAACTTGCTCCATTCATTGAAATATTGAGTCAAGGGCCTCCCTGGTGGTGGGAGGGGTTAACTTTCAGCATCATGAAGCTATTGCCAACCACTGCAGCACAAGTTCAATCCCTGGCCAGGGAGCTGACCCACATGACTCAGCAGACCTCTCCTGCCTTGCCTGTTACTCCCCTCAGCAGTTTACTTCAGTAGATCTGCCTGTTCTGCTCCCCACTCTGTCTCTGGTGAATCCTCTCTCCCCACCTATGGCCTAGACCCCAGCTCTTGTATGCATAAATTAAAAATTTAAAAAAAAAAAAAAAGAAATACTAAGACAAGTTGTGGAAGTTTCTTAATCTGACAGTAGTTTCCATGTCTGGCTTATCTGCATTATAAGAAACCCAACATCAATCCAAAAATCTTGAGACCACAATAATACTTACATCCATGTACTCAACAAAGGACCCCATTTCCACCTTATCGAAACAAAGAAGCTACAAACATATGGATACATAGGTGTCCTCTTTCTTGTGTGTGGGGTCTTCTTTTACTTTGTGAGGACTAGAACACCACAGAAATGGTCCACTCCATCACAACTGCCATGGAGTCAGTCCAGTCATCAGATGTATTGATAGATGAGCTCTTTTTTGGTGCATCAGAATCGAAATAGTACTTGATTCACTTGAGTCATGAAGTGCTCCCTCTGGTAGCTTACGCTCAGGTCTATAGAGGGATGCACAGCCCCTTGATTTGAATAATAAGGACATACTTTTCTTCATTTTGTTTTACTTCTTTGTGTGAAAAATAGCTTTGTAAAAGGAATAAAATCAGTGCACAAAAAAAGCACTAAGATAACATTCTGAGTTGAAAGGAAAGACTGTTTTGGGTTTGGGGAGCCAATTAACTATGTACAGAGAGAGAAAGAGGGAGAGAGATCATTGCATTACATGAGTAACTTATAAAGGTCAAAGACGCAATGACATCTTCATCAGTATGAATATAAAATCATTCAAGTGTTGGAAATGATTTGTAATTTTTTTCTTCTACCTCTTTGGTGACTCTTTCTCCTACTTCCATTTCTTCCTATAAATCGGTCATGATACATATGTTTACAAGCTTCAGATTCCTATATCCCTTCTATTGCCATACATTTTTTAACATATATGAATTAAAATAGGAAGAATCTCCTGCCTGCATATGATGGAAAACCAGCAACTCCTTCCTCATCCACACTAGTTTCACGAATTATAATTGAACTTTCTTAAGAATGAGTCACTTCCTCAGACTTGTTGCTTCTGCTGAATTTTCAAGAGTCATCTCTTGTGAATGTTGCCTAGCTTTACTCCAAAAAGTTGTAGTCAACATGGAATACACCCCCAAAACACCAATTTCCTCCAAACACAAACCTTCTGAGATCTAATCACACTACAGTTGTGATCACACATCTTCGTTGAAGTTTAAATGGCCACGTGAAATAAGAGGGGTACTATATCACAGCACTGCATAGCAAAAGATTGAAAGGTGAATGCAATATTTCTACTATACTAAGACACATTTTTCCCATTTCAATGTCTTTGGAATTTTGTTAGCGCTTACAATCGATCTCTACATTTAATATATTGTAATAGTTTTTTCCTGAAAAGCTTTAATTAAATTGACAATATATATCATCCCTGGTAAACCCAAAATCAACAGGATTTGATTAAAGGCACTCATGTTTTAACCATCTTCCCCATCAAGAACTTTTCACTGACTATCCTTTCAGAGCCTAACTCTAGTTATGTTCCTATTCAACTTTCACTCCATTCCTGCCCAGTTTTCCCTCTTTCAATATTTTCCCAGTTCCTGGACTTTCTCACACTCTTCCTCCAGAGCAATCCTTCAAACCTCATAAACTTTCTCTTTTATTGTCTTTATATCATTCCTAGACATCCTCAGTATGTTCTGAGTCCTATTTCCCACTGCCCATGGAGGTGACTGACTAAACAAAAAGTTTTCTTTCTGAGAAATTTTCTCAATAACTTTTTTGGTCCCCTTTCCTTTCCTAATTTTTTTAAAATGTTAGTGAGTTATAATTGATGTATAACATTGTACAAGTTTAAGGTATAAGATGTTGATTTGATATGTTTATATATTGCAATATAATTACCACCATAGCATTAGCTAACACCTTCATCCCATCACATAATTATCATTTCTTTTTTGTGGCAAGAATACTTATGATCGCAAACACTTTTAAATGCACATCTTCTCCATTACCTTCACATAGCATTTTTCAAATTAAATTTCTTACCAGATAGAATTCTTTCCACACTTACAATTCAGATTCTTTTCTTTTTACATACTTTCCCTTGGAATTCTTATCCAGTCTGATAGTCACTGGCTCCCCTATTTCATCCTTCAACTTTTATCTCTCTTCTATATTCTGAACTTATATTTCCCGTCTGAAGCACATCTTCACCAAAATTTACCACAGATACCTCAAAGTTGGCACATATCTGAAGGAGTATTATCCTGGAGTCCTTGTTCTGTATGGATCATCAAAGTGGAATAAAGAATAAAGTAATAAAGGTTTATTCTAGAAAGGGGAGTGGTTGCCAATATCTCAAGAATGTAAGGTGACTTTCTGCCAGTCAGAAGATCGTGGTTTAGCAGATGCCTCTAGAGTTTCAAAGAAATAGATTGTTTATAAAGGATTATAGAATGATAATTTAAAGGTGAATACTGGAATCAACCTAGATGTCAAGAACTTCAAAGTCATGATTTACAAAATTAAAAGCATATTCTTCTGTTACCAACTTCCCCATCTCTGTTAAAAGAGTAATAATTTTCCTAGTCACATAATTTCAAAAAAATTTAGATTTGAATCTTCTATCTCTATCTTTATCTTATAATCTTTCAATTGTGCAGTTCTTTCAATTCAGACTGAAATATCCTTTCTATTCCAAACTTTGATAACCCATAATCTTTCAATAAAACGAATACCCAAAATATTTCTCTATGCTCACATTTTTTTCATCTAGTTTAATCCTCCCATCTACTTCCAACAGATTTTCATGAAGTACAAAGCTATATTACTTCCTCATGAAAGTCCTCAAACTAATTGAGTGTATAATTCTTAGTAACCTCCCCATTGCCAAATCCAAAGGTCAGTTTTTAGTCTTTATCTTATTCCACTAATACAAAGCATTTGACAGTCTTCAGCCTGAATTTCTATAATTTGTATCTTGCTTCAATCCTTACCTAATAAATTATGATAATGCTTCAACAATGTATCTGGTTGTATCACTATTCTAATTAAAGTTTCCCAATCATTTCTTTTTATCTTATTTAGGGTAAAATCCAAAACACTTAAAATGGCCTGCAACAACCTAGATGATGTGCCTTCTACTTCTTTGACCACATACTCTGTCACAGTCCTCCATCTCTCTAGCACTACTCTAGCCACTTCTGCCTCCTTCTCTTTTTTTAATTGAGGTAATGCTTATTTACATCATTGTCTGTATTTTGGAAGTATAGGAAGTATAGTACTTTGGAAGTCCCATCTGACAAGGGACTCATATCAAAGATCTACAAAATACTCATAGAGTCAACAAAAAGAAAACAAATAACCCAATCAAAAAATGGGCAGAAGAGCTAAATAGACATTTCTCCAAAGAAGACATACAAATGGCCAACAGGCACATGAAAAAATGTTTATTGTCACTTATCATCAGAGAAATGCAAATCAAAATCACAATGAGATACCACCTCAATCTTGTGAGAATGGCCTGTTATCAAAAAGACCAGGAAACAACAAATGTTGGTGAGGATGTGGAGAAAAAGGAAACCTCTTACCCTGCTAGTGGGAATGTAGACTGGTTCAGCACTTTTGTCTTCCTGCATTTAAGAACAGCAAACATACTCTCACCTCAGTGGTTTTGCAATAACAGTTCCCTTGACTTGAGTACTCCTCCCCTGAGAGCTGCATGCTCTCTCTGACTCATTCAAATGTCTATCCAAATAGTACTGCACCAGGGATCTCTTTTCTCTCCACTCCATTTAAGTAACATTTTACTTTCCCTTGTCTACCCAGTTCTCATTGTTCTTATAACACCAAAGCACTTGAACTATACTGCTAATTATATATTATTTTTCATGTCTGTCTATTCCCACTAGAATATAATCTCCCTGACAAGAATGTCTTTGTTTCTTTTACACTTGTATTCCCAGAGCCTAAAAAGAGCACATTATCCTTAGTAGATGTCCAATAAATATTTGGTGAATGAATTCCTCACAGAATGACCAACTATGCTGAAATTCTATGCCAGCCCAGTGCAGTCCAACCTGTGGACCAAGGGCCTAGGAAGATTTAGAGTAATGTGAGCCATATCCTTCCAGTTATTATCTGTACACTACATATATTTCATGAATGTATTATGTATACTTCATTTTTAAACAATTATTAGGTTTAAGTATATTTTATGATCAAGTGTTTTCTCAATCAAAAGACACTAGTAAGGCAGTCACTATTATGTAGTATCTATTGACTTTTTCTTTTAAGAAGAGAAACATTAGAAATCTATTAGTTTAGCTGAGTAAAACCACTGTCTTTTGTCCAAAATCCTTCACACCTGTGCCTTTGCTCACATTTGTATATTAACATAGAAAACCTTGCCCTCTCTTCCTCTTCACATCCCACCCTCCAATTGCTTTGTCTTTCCAAATCCTAAATAATCATCATCCACACCTGAATGAGCATGTCCCTAACTGAGAGGTAGCAATGAGATTGCTATGCTGACTGCCTACGAGAGTGATGAATAGGAAGTAAATTGCTGAAAACTAGTCTGGGGGAGCTCTCAAGACCAACTTAACCTGCCTCCCAGTATGCCCAGAATTTCCCCTCCCCTTGATTAAATATACCCTACAAGGCCTTCCTACTAGCACAGCCCATACACTTTGCATTCCCCATAAATACAATGTACTAATTCACTACTCTGCACTATTTTTTCATATCAACTACAGTGCTCTGCCTACTGCTCACTGCCAAATATCACCCATCATAGCTTCATTTTTTTTGAACCTCCGCCTATTTCTGGAAGTTTTCCTAGTTAATCAATATCACATTATTATCCCTCTATGGCCTTCAGTAATTTAATAAGCACTTCTTCAAATAAATTCCCTACTCTGATAACTTGTTTTGTAAAAGTTTTCTCTTTTTATTTTCCTCTTAAATGTGAATTCCTGCCTGAGATATAAGTGCTTCACTTATTTCTTTTCTTTTATATGTCTCTTCTCACTAAGTCACAGTGCCTAGATACTGCACGAGATATAGAAAAGATACAGAAAATCATGCTATGAACTCATTGTTCCACTAACAGTTTTTTTCTAGGACAAAAATAGCATAGCCAAAGTCATAAAACATCAATAGACTAGAAGAAAAAGTTTATGTGTGTGTAAGAGTTTGCACACACAGTTGAGGCAGCTGTGTATAAGCGATAAGGAGGCCCCCCTCCCCACACACACCCCTCTAACTCTAAGTCCTCCATATATATTATTCAAAACTACACAACCTAAGAAAGCCAGAAGTGATTCGGGCAGGGATAATATCACCTATTAAGAAATTTCCTTGCCTTTTGTTCCCTACACCAAGGGCAAAATTGTAGGTGACTGGCAAGTTCCCCCCACTCCCAAAAGGCTAAAGAGTAGTGACTATATATTATGGAGTACTATGTCACTATAAAGAAGAATAAACTTTAAGGGTTATATATGTGATATATGTACTGTGTCTACATATCCACATGTAACACATGTGTAGTGAGTGTTGTATATAATATGTGTGATATGTATTATATATGGGTAAACCCCAAGATGTATGCTAAGGATAAAAAGCAATTGCATACAGAGGTGCAGTATTTCACTATTTGTGTAAAACAGACTGATACTACACTGACGTTCACAAGAACTACAAAACAACTTCTATGTGTACATTTACAGGGACTACTCAATTTATATAATATCCAGAAGAGTCCACAAACCTCCAAATGCAGTCATTGTTAGAAGGAAGAGAGCATTCTAGTAAAAGGGAAATGTAGCCAATTTCTGTCAAGTATGAATTTGAGGAGAGAAGCATTATTTATGTATTACTTGCACAGTTTATACAAAATGTAAAATAATCAACGTATTATTTAATGACATGTGAATTAAGAGTTGCTCTGTGAAAGCAGTGACAGAATTGAGGACTTTGTACTTCGCACAGAGCCCATCCCAGCACTGTTGGCCTGGCAGACTGCATGCACTACATGCTTGCTTAATGGATGAACGATCAAGGATAAAAGAAAAGGTTCAAGGCAGATGGTGAAGAGCCTTCATTTCTATGTTTGAGAGCTTGTGATTTATTTGGCAAGACAGGTAAGTTAAATGAACCAATATATTTAACTCAGTTACTATAGATACATTTTGTTTCCTGAGTAATATCAACTTCATTCTCTCCTATTTCAAAACCAGAAGATGGAGCTCCAAACATATAAACCTTATTGCTGTTTTCTTTTTTAACTTTTTTCCCCAGTTTTTTTGGAGTCTTGGTAGAAGTTGCGGCTTTGTTTTTAATTCTAGCCTTTTCTCTTCCTCATTTAAATTCTTTCACTGTCATTTAGCTCAAAATGCAGTTACTGAGTGCAGGTAGAAGGAGTAGCCTGTAGGGGCAGCTACACCCTAGAATCTGATTTTCCTGCCCCCACAGACGTCTTTGTTTCATGCACTAGTTCATTCATTCTCATACAAATCTTCCCAATTTGTTCCTTCCTCCTCACAATGGAAAAGGCTACTTGTCAACAGGTGCTGACATCCCTCATTGTCCTCATGGATGGGGAAATTCCAATCCCAATGCACAATGACTTCACTGCCATGTGCAGTCAGGAACTTGGGCATTGAAGAAAGAGAATGTGGCCTCATTGGCAATAGATACTTTGGACTGTTCTCTAGTTTCTAACATAAGTTCTTTACCCATGGACTTCTTCCTTGAGCCCTCTTAAAGACGCATGGGCAGTAATGAATTTCCTAAATTTCCATAGTACCCACGCTATAATTATGCCAATATTATTAATACAACTGTATCTCAAGTTATTTGTTCTAGATTCATCCTCTTACTCACTTTTTTTCAAATAAATATTTGTTGGTCACCATTGCAGAAGGGTTATGGACTGTGGGACACACACAGACACAGACACACACACACACACCACTAACTCTAAATCCTACATATATATTTATTCAAGACTACACAACCTAAGAAAGCCAGGAGTGATTCAAGCAGGGATAACATCATCTATTAAGAATTTTCCTCGTCTTTTGTTCTCTACACCAAGGGCAAAACTGTAGGCGACTGGCAAGTTTCCATTGTTTCTCCAAGAAGTTTCCATTGATTCTCCAAGAAAAATTTGTTCCATCACTCCTCTCTTATACTCAAGCTTACATCATCATTTTGGAAAAAACTTATCCTAAAACCATTGTTTAAGGGAATGTTTATATACATTTGGCACCCCTGTTTCTTTCAGAGACACTTGCCTTCACCCTGGGTCAACCAGGTATGTTCAAGCAAAATATTCTATCCCCTGCTTCCCAGGGTCCTTTACAAAGGCTCATGATTCAGCACCTACCAGCTTCTCCCATGCTCTAAACCTGTATTTCCAAATATCTACTGGTCCTTTCCACTTTTAAATTTCCACAGGTTTAAACTGAACTTATCTTCTTCTAGCACTCTTTCCTCTTCCAAGCAAATCTCGTTTCCTCCCAGATTTCTGGAGATCATGTTTTTGTAACCATCTACTCAGTAATCTAAATTAAAAGCCTTGCAGAAATTATGTAGGTTTCACTTCTCCTGCACCTCCCATACTCAGTGATCAAATCCTTCCCATTCCACTTCCACAGTGTGCCCCAAATCCAGTCCTTGCATATCCATCATCAAAAACCATTCTCTCCCACAATTATTTCAGTTGTCTCCTAGCTATCTCCACTACTGAATGAAAGCTAAACTCCTTAGTCCATCACTCACCAATGTTTTGTCATCTGCTATTTATAAATACTGTGATTTATAAATAATTTATAGTCTCCGTCCTTAATAAGCCAAAAAATGATCATTGACATAAAAAACACAAAAAAATCAAAAGTGATAAAATACAATTTAGACTGGCAGTATGAGAGTGAGGAGGTTCCCAGTTTATAATCATGTTCTCTATGGGGGATGCATAATAATGTAAAGGATATAAATTAAATAATATTAAATTAAAGAAGAAATTATATATATATATATATATATATAATATATATATATGAAATATATATAATACATATGAAATATATATATATATGAAAAATCATGGTCCCTAGATTAAATTTGGCCTTGGGCCAATGAAAATATTTTTTCTCACAGGTTAGTCTTAACAGCTGGTCACGAAAATATGTCAACTTAACATCCACTCTTGACCTGTGACAAAACCAGTCCTGATTAATAAGGTTTTCTCCCACATCTTATAAAGCAGAAGAAAGCGAGTTGTCTTTATTCAGTTTCATTGCAGAGAAAAGAAATGACAGAGACTGCATGACGTACATGGACTCCTAAATGACTAGAGGAGACAGTCATTGGATCTGTCATACACCACTGTTCTTTCTGGAGCTAAACTTGTCTCTAAACAGGCACTCAAAACTTTCAGTGACTCAAACAAATTATTCTAATAAGCAAATACAAAGAGTGATATAGGAATGGGCAAATGATAAGAAATTAATACAGGAATATACATTTTTAAAATTTTTTTGAAAACTTTAATATTAAGAAATTCTATGATCTTTTTGGAAAGAAACATAAGAACTGCATGGTTGGGGGAGAGAGTAGAGGAAGTTTCCTTATCTTTTACTTTTACCCTTTTATATCTTTTTTAATTTTGTAACATATACATATCAATTATTCAAAAAATATAACAGACTTGGTTTATTGAGGAATAACAATTCATTAGGTATATGTAATGGCTTCGTATTTCCAACAAGTATCCCAAACATAACTTTCTCACTGAGGAGCAATTCCCCAAATATATCTTGCTTGATTCCATGGTTTTCAGTCAAATCTGATTATTACAATAATTTCATTCAGTTATTTCAGACTCAGCCATGTTCTTTTAAACACTTCAATTATATATTCAATGAAAATTCTATTTGTCCTGTGACTCAGAAGAGATTAGATTCTTAGTTTTGGACTAAAAACCTAGGGGAGTTTGACAGATGTAGGGTATGGGACTACATCTGTGGTCACCCACAGTTTGTCACCCACACCCTCCCTCTTATTAGTGTGAGATCTTTTGGGATTTGGGTAGGGGAAAAAGGAGAAAACGAGAATGAATAACTCTTCATATGACTGGTAAGTTGTCCTCCCCTCAGCTGACTATAGTTACTAGTTTGGCCCACTGTCTATGGGCTCCGTGAGGATCAGTGGTGGCTCCAAGATTCTCTCTGATGAGATATTTGGTTACATTTTTTGGTAGATGCTTCCCTGATGGCCTTCCCAGACATGTGGATCCTCTCCCCTCAACCCCTCATTCCTGTCTACATCAATCCTGGGACAACTATGGCTCCCACTCTCATGTATTCTCAAATCCAACTCAGGTTTGCCAGAATGTGAGGATTTCCTCACCATTTCTTTGAGAGAAGACATCCCGCTCAGTCTACATTTCACTCCACTCATGCCATCTCCACTCAATTCTCTTTTCCCACATTCCAGTAGGATACAGCACACATCAGCAACTCCTTATCTAAGGTCAGACAGTCTGGGAACAAAATATTTACTTTTCATGTGATCTAATTGAGGTCCCTTTCCTCACATAACTTATATGAGAGAAGGAATTGACTCTATAATCCACTCCCCAAAGACTGTCTACTCCTCTCCCATCCTCCCTTGGGAGATGGGGACAGTAATGGGTAGTTTGTTCAGTTCTCCAACTTATAGACCACTAACAGCCTGTAGGAGGTGAATGACCCCCGACTGCTGGTGACTCTATATATTCAGAATATGAAGCACGTTGTGCCTTTTGTCTTAATTTTGGGTCTCAAGAGTAGTAACATGAAAAAAAGTAACGTTCTACTTGACACCTGTAATACTTGGCAATGAATATCATCATCCATGATATATGGTTTAGATTTTGCAATGTAATTCTAAATGATTAAAATGCTTTTGGTAATAATGGTTCTCACACTTAGCTATAACTCAGAAACTACCTAGAAGGATTTCTTTTTCACTTCTTTTCTTTTTGAGGTAACATTGGTTTACAACATTGTGATTTAGAGATACAGAATCTACCCTTTCAGGGTTTGATACCACACCACACCCACCACCAAACACCTATAGTTCTCCACCATGGTTCATTATGCTCCTTCCTTACTTTACCCTCCTCCCTCTCCCTCTCTAGGAAAGGGGGTTTGTTTTTTTGTTTGCTTGCTTGCTTGCTTGCTTGTTTTTTATTACAAAGATCTATCCTATTCCACTTGGTCAGAATATCCACAGGAATCTGCAATTGACTCAAATATAAACAGTTTGACAATTAGGAGCCTCTTAGTGAGAACCCAAAAATAAAAGAGCAAGATTTAGATGAAAGATCAGGAAACTATTTGCGTTAATATGTAAGCCCAATGAGTAAAAACTGTCCTATCTGATTCATTTTTGTAGTTCCAACACTTAGAACAGTGTCTGGCCCAGAGCTGACTTTCAGCATTTAGTTGTTGCATGAATGAGTAGAAGAGTGAAACGTTCTCATTTCTTGGACAAAGCAACTATCCATCTCACCAAGTACCACAGAACACCATAAAATCTACCAAAAGTAGATACATCTTTTTGTACTCATCGTATATAAACACACAGATCTTTTTTTTGAGCTTGAACGTTACTAAATTAGGAGATGAGAAACGTTACTTAGAGAGGTTGGCCACCACTTGGGCATGATTTCTCAGGGCTGCCTTACCACAAAGATTAAACCCTGCCATGCAAAATGTATAACTGACTGTTAGTTTGTAGACTGAGGGATATCCCAAGACCCCCAAACTGCACTCTGTAAAAAAGTCCATATAAAGACAAAGCATAATCTTAGTGTGTAAGAACTTTAATAGATTAGTGTACATAGGGAGAGAAGAAAAGATAATCATTTCCCAGTGAAACACCAAAGTTACTCATCCTTTCAAGGGTAAATGCCCTGTCAAATAGTGTTGGCCCAAAGCAGGTATGCTGAAGCCCCCAAACTTGCCAGAATCTAAGACACCTTCTGTCAAGGAACAATATGAAAGGGGCAGAAGGAGCAGAATCAAAGTACAAATCAAGATAACTGCTGCAATTGGCAGTTTCCCCACAGGTCTATCACCCATATCTTTTCCAAATGTCTCTACATGTCTTAACCCATGTGTCTCCTTCCATGGCCCCCAATTCCCTGGTGTCAATACAAAGCCAAGAAGCAAGTGTGCTCTTTTCCTTCACATGTCTCACTGTTCCACATGTCTCCTCCTGTGTCTCTCCTCTGTATGTCCTCCCAAGTCTTTTGTATCTTCACTGGACTGCTCAGCTCTGTCCTTCATTAGGTAGGGCAGGGAACAGGGAACCTCCCCCTTTTGTGGAGATTTCTCTGTTATTTGACCAGGAGGGAAGAAATCAGAGCAAATGTGGAACTGGATGATCTCCTCATTGTCAAGCTACCAATCACTTGGTGTATTCTTTTCCCCTATTGCAATATGCTTACCAACACGACCAGACCATGTTCAGAGTGCTGAAGATTTACTTAAAAACTCTTTTCTCCAGATTTCATTCTTTTTATCAAACCCGAAGGCTAACGAGTCTTTGCCTAAGTAAATCATAAAGTAACTTGATTCTATTTGAGCTTACTACAGCACAGTCATATTTAAGATCCTTCCCTCTGAGAAAATACTCAGATACTTTTGATTAGGTGGTGTGTAGTCAAATCAGTTAATAGGAAAGAAAAACCTAACTGATACTTTGGGATTTGTTTTGAGGTAATGGTTGTTGTTATAGGTTATTTCACTGTTGTTGATCATGTTATTATTGCTATAAACTCACCAAGGAAGGAAAAGGAATCTCTTTTCCCTGTCCCACTACAGGAAAGGGGAAGCCCTGGTTTCTAAAGTTTGAGCTTCTTGTCTCCCTCACCAGAAGAAAAGTAGCCATTTTTGTGTTTGGGATAGAGTGGAGGAAATTAAATGTAACCCCCCAGCTGAAGGGTGTGAAGAAGAGATAATGTGGTTGTCACCAGGAAAAGAGGAGAGATAAGGCCCTATATGGAATAAAGACAAGGTTTTTAGTTGTCACAGATGGCAAGTAGTGGTCTTTCTTGGCACAGAGTAGCCAGGGTTAGGGGAGGCTGGAACTGCATGGCATGAAAAGGAGGCTGGTCACCAAACTAGGAAACCTCAGCAAACAATCCCACTGACCAATGAGTAGGAGTGAGAGGAGTCACTCATCTTCAGAATGGATCCTATGACCTCAATTCCTAATAATAAACTCAAAGAAAAGGGGAGGAACCCTCAATAGTTATTTTTTCCTAAGATTTTATTTATTTATGTATACAAGTTGGGGTGCAGGCCAGAGGTGAGGGTTCACCAGAGACACAGCGGGGAGCAGAACAAGCAGATCGATGGAAATAAGACTGCTGAGAGGAGCAGCAGGCAGACGAGGCAGGAAAGGACTGCCCCACCATGTGGGAATCTCCCAGTCAGGAACTCGCTCCGAAGCTGCCACAGCTGCCTACAGCTCCACAGTACTGTGCATAACCCCTTGTGCTACCAGGGAGGCCCACCTTCAATAGTTATTGACAGTTGGTATCTACTGCCGGTTCCCCGTTATGAGTGGAGACTCAGAACAGTGTTTCATTTGAATTAGAAAATAAAGTGCTGTGGGCATCCCTGGTGGCTCAACAGG